>CATQFL010000145.1:0-83226 GCA_956483635.1 Panzeria rudis
AGCTCGATTCTATTAAACTCCAAGAAGGTTGAGATTACAAAAAAAAAATTAATTCTCCTTTTATAGATTTGAACGAAACGCAATTGATATGACCAATTCGCAATATATAAGTCCCTTTTTTCTTTGAGGTTATGGATAAGTCGATGACTAGGCTTCGAGCTCCGAAAAACGAATGAAATTTTACAACGGCGTACTTAAAAAATTACTTTACAACAAAAATAAAATGTCATAAAAAGAAGATACATTTGATAGATTTTCTGCATCTATACGTGAAAGGTCTGCTTCTTTGACATCTCCTATTGTACAGTGGGTCCTCAATATTGCTCATGCAAACAAGAACCATATTTTATTATTATAGAACCATACTCATTGAATTTTCAAATATACCATAACTGTTGCTAGAAGTTTTTTGACAATTCAACCATGTTGCAATCAATACGAATGCTAATAATGTCATGATTAAATGTAAAAATGAGTTTTTGTCGTAAACTAATTAAGGCTCACAATTATTTAAAACAATAATAACTTACTTGCCACAATCATAAGCTATTTTGGCAAACATCACAGTGTTGGCGCAACGATGCCACAATCATACCCAGTGTTGCCAGATAGTACTCTAAAAACAGCAAAAAACCGCTAACTGCTAAAAACAAACCGCAAAATTAATACGGCAACTTTCTGTATGAACCATTGTACTGCGCATTGAACATTTAACGACAAATATGTAGCATACGTATACATATGTTCTAAAAAACCAGCTTAATCCATTAGATTAAATTTTAGCAGTTGAAATTAAACTTTAAAATTTCGTAATGGAAACAGCATTTGTCATGACGACGGAGTCCTATGAATTGTGTAAATTGTAGTGTTACAAAAATAAAAATTTTAACAAAATAATCTCACTGTACAAGCATACTTTTTTTCAAATCAAAAGTATTTTTTCATTATAGTTATTTGACTAATATTAAAAAAAACCAGTACAAGTATCTTATCTTGGGTCTACTTATAAAATGTGGATCTACATTAGGACTGTCATACGTCCTGGTTTTCCAGGATTGTCCTGGTGTCCTGGTCCACTCTTAAATTGACCTGGTTTTTTGATACAGGTCAATGCAAAGGAAAATTTAATTTCTGGTGATTTTTGTTAGGAACAGAGGTTTAGCTTTCTGTTATAATGCTGTTTACATGAATCAATTTTACCAGCAGCTCGTCGCCTTATTATTGGTTTGACCCATAAACATAGGAAAAAGCATTAGAAAGCAGCAAACCAGTAATAAGCTGACGATTTGTTGCCTGGAGCCAGGGCTGCCAAATGATTTTGATCAAAAATCTGCACTTATCATTGAAAAATCGGCATTTTAGACACTTAGGGCCTGTCCCACGATGTCGACAAGTCGATGTCGTTCTCTTATTTATATTGAAAACAATAACAAAAAATTTAAATTTGTTTTTGTTTTCAATATAAATAAGAGAACGACATCGACTTGTCACATCGTGCGACAGGCAGTTAAATTCAAAAAATCGGCATAACTAACTTAGCGTTTACACGTGCAGGTCCAAGTTCGAAAAACTCAATACAGTCTTACTTTTTTACTAATACACTTACACTTTTCGCACTTGCAGCCAACTTGCAGCTCACTTGCAAGGGATTTTACAAGACAGTGATTTTTTGACACTTGCAACAAGTAAAATGACACGTTCAATAACAGTGTTACGCCATCAACAGTTTAGTACATATTAACTGGATTGCAATATAATGTTATTGTATTTTTACTGATTTTAAATAAATTTAAAAGTTAATTTAATATTATTTTCCTTAAATATACATAAATCAAGCAGTTAATGAAGTTTTAAAACTTAAATATCGTAGAAAATATACGAATAAAATTCAATGTTATCTGGTTCCCTTAAAATGAAATATTTTTTTATTATTGGCAACTCTGCATTAAAAAGTAAACAAAGTCAAAAATAGTGCCAAAATTAAGTCAAGAAAATATTATAAAGTTAATAAATTTCTACCGTTCCTATCCCATTTTATGGGATAATAATAAAGAAATTTTTTTTAGTTGTTCTACTCTCGCCGACATTTTTATAATGAACTTTCACCTGCCCGTGTAAACATTTAAGCAACTTGCAAGACAGTTGGGCACTTTTTCGAAATTTTCGTTGATAATACGTACACAGAACTTGCATGCAAGTACTTGCACGTCTAAACGTAGGGTAAGGCTAAGCATTTTTCGTGGTTTTATTAATTTTTATTAAGAAGAAAACAAAAAATAGCAATCGCCAGTAATTTTATGTGGTTTATAAAAATAAATGCATAACAAAAATAAAATGATTTTACAAGCTTAAATATATACCATGGAATATAAATGATTTTCAGAATGAATACATTTCCGAATTTATAATTTTTGCTAAATCGCTTTTAATATGAGTACCAAAATAATTGGTTTTATGAGTTTCAAATAATCTGTAGAATAAAGAATTCCTTCTAAAGTTTCATTTTCTAAGGAACATCAAAATTTAGTATAATTACCCGCGTACTGAAGAGTGTGCTAGGCTATTAACTGGGATATATATATATATATATATATATATATATATATATATATATATATATATATATATATATATATATATATATATATATATATATATATATATATATATATATATATATATATATATATATATATATATATATATATATATATATATATATATATATATATATATATATATATATATATATATATATATATATATATATATATATATATATATATATATATATATATATATATATATATATATATATATATATATATATATATATATATATACACTTATGAAATTTTATTACAACATATATAATATTAGCAAATGTAAAAATTGTTATTTTCAAAAAATCTAATTAATAAAAAAAGAGAAATAATAGAATTTAATGACAGACATATATTTTAATTTTTTTATTTATTCAATTATAAGTTTTTCTAGGCTAGTGGAATTTTATTAACTTCCTCCAATAATACATCATCTTGGCCATCATATAGGGCCAAGTATGATGCTACATCAAATGGAGGCAGCGTAATTATTTCACTAATGTGAATAATTTCTTTCGGTAATTTGATATTTAGAAATATATCATCATCTTCATCGAGAAGATGATGATATGTTTCTGATGTTGTGGCTACTGATGATATTGTTGCTGTTGTTTCTGTTAATGTTGTTGTTGTTGCTGATGATGTTTCTGATGGTATCGTTGTTGTTTCTGTTGTTGCTGCTTCAGAGGATGTTATTGGTGTCACTTCTGCCGATGTTGTCGGTAATTTGATATTTAGAAATATATCATCATCTCCATCGAGAAGATGATGATATGTTTCTGATGTTGTGGATACTGATGATATTGTTGCTGTTGTTTCTGTTAATGTTGTTGTTGTTGCTGATGATGTTTCTGCTGGTATCATTGTTGTTTCTGTTGTTGCTGCTTCAGAGGATGTTATTGGTGTCACTTCTGCCGATGTTGTTTCTGATGATGTTGCTGTTCTTGTTGCTGCTAGTTCTTCAGATTTTTTAAATTTGCTCTGTTTATTTTGTGATACAGTGGGGTGTCCCACATTGCTTTTTTCAAAGCGACATTATGCTGATTTCTATAATGTCGCTTTTTATTTGACCACGATGAAAACGAAATTATTTTGCAAATATCGCAAAAATATTTCCTTTCCATATTTTCGTCAGAGTAAGAACTTGTCCTTTTGGATAATTTCACAGAACTAGAATTTTGCTCGAAAAATAGTGGATTTTATACTTTTCTCAAATATGTAATAAAACACAGTAAAACATTAATGTCCTGGTAATTTATTGCATTTAAACATTGAAGTACAAAACAATTTGTGTCCTTCATATACATATTAAATTTTTGTAATGAATTTTTCTCAAACCTTTTTTCTCAGAATAAATAAAAATTAGATTTAGACAACGCACCCACATACTGCGACATGCATAAGTGAAAGCAAGCATACGCATGTCTTTCTTTCTTAAGAAATTTTCCTGAAACAGATTTTAAATTTTTATTGCCTTTCCATACCCTTTTTTCTTAAGTAACAAACGCACCATAACACATTTATGGCCTCATAAAATATTGCAATTAAACATTGAAGTAGAAAAAATGTGTGTCCTTCAATAAAAGTCGACTTAATAGATTCTTGGAAAAAATGTGTGTCCTTCAATAAAAGTAGATTTAGTTAAAGCGCCCACACACTGCGACAAAAAATAAGTGAAAGCAGGCATATGCATGTCTTTCTATCTTAAGAAATTTTATTTCTTATTTTCGGTTTTAATAAAAAACTACTCAAATGAGAATCTCATTGACATGGTGGGAAAAAATATCTCATTTGAATTTCTCTTTATTGAAAGACCATACACATAGGAAAATATATGAATGCATGTGTAACAGAATGATCATAATGTATTTATCAGAATGAGAATATTTTTCTCATTATATGACTCAGTATCTCTATACGTGTATTTTTTTCCCCATAAGGAGGTCCAATCTAATTGGATGTGTCCATCCATTTATTTTCCCCATAAGGAGATCAAATCTAGTTGGATGTGCCTGAATTCCCATACGTGTATTTTCCCCATAAGGAGGCCAAATCTAATTGGATGTGCTAGAATGCCCATATGTGCATTTTCCCCATAAGGAGGCCAAATCTAATTGGATTCTAATTGGTGTGCCAGAATTCCCACAAATATACTACTAATTCATTATCTTTGCTTATCATCAAAAATCCATATTTATCCTTCCAGCACAATCGACAAATTTCATGAAACTTTGCATAACTCATATCGCTGGCAACATGATCCCTATAAACATGCTTCATATTTGTCTCATCTTGTTTAAACATTATAATCATATTCGCATTGTCTCTTATTAAATGGAATTCTGGTATAAGTTTGGCACAAGTAGAATGAATCAACATCCCTATGTCGTCCCATACAAAAATAAGCTCGTATATTATTCGGCTTCTCGCATGCAACATCATCAAATATCATAATTGAATTAGTTTTAGCTTTGTCACGGGGAATAACTGATTCATTTTCGGCGAATGTGTAATATCCCATTCTTTAATAGGTGTAATTAATCTCTTCAAGTATTCATATTTCGGCTGATATAGAGATTTTGAGTATAAATAGATGTTTTCAAACTTTAGTCCATTAGGACTTTCTAGTAAGCCAATCCTAACATTAGTCTTTCCACAATTTGATGGTCCCACTATTAGAGCACGAATAGAATTTGGTAAGAGTGAACTATGTTTTATTTTTGAACTGATGTTCGATGAATCATCAATGTTTCGAACTAAAATATTTTTATGTTGTTTTACTAACTGCATTTTTATAACTAAATGCAATTCATGTTTGTTACCTTTTATTATAGAATAAATAAATAAATAAGATGGTTATACATTATCAAAAGTCATTTAGTCATAAAAACACCTTCGTTGGAGCAGGTTTACTAGATAAAATAATAAACTCTCTTCCTGTTGAACTTCATCTTCCTGGATATCAATACTGTGGACCTGGAACTAAACTACAAAAACGTTTAAATCGAGGTGATGAAGGAATCAATTTATTGGACTCTGCCTGCAAAAATCACGACATAGCTTATTCTAAAAATAAAGATTTAAATATTAGACATCAGGCTGAATAAATTCATGAAAATTCAGCTTGGCATCGAGTTTTATCAAAAGATAGCAGTCTTGCAGGAAAATCATTTGCATATATGGTTACTAACGCTATGAAAGCTAAAACAAAATGTGGTATGGGTGTGGAGAAAAAGAAAAATGTGAAGAAACCTAAATTAAATGGTAAAAAATTGTTCAGTTCATCAATTAGAGCTGCAACAAAAATAGTAAAGGAGAAAAAACCTTTAGACATTAACAATGCTATTAGAATAGCATGTAAAACGATCAACAATAGGCCACTATCAGAAGTCGACTTGAGAAATTTTTCAAACAAAATTCCACATTTTAGAAGAGTTTTCATGTTGGACTTACTACCAAAACGACCAAAGAAAAAAGAATGTGGCATAATCAATTTAAATATATATCAACAGGACCTGGTACACATTGGGTAGCATATTATAAAAACATCAATAAAAAATAATATTTCGACAGTTTTGGAAACCTACAATCTCCTTCGGAAGTACTCAAATATCTGGGCACAAATATAAAATACAACTATAATCAACGTCAGAATTTTAATACATTTACCTGTGGTCATTTATGTCTTAAGTTTCTTTATGAAATAACTGAAAATATTAAATAAAAAACACAATTGTATATATATATATATATATATATATATATATATATATATATATATATATATATATATATATATATATATATATATATATATATATATATATATATATATATATATATATATATATATATATATATATATATATATATATATATATATATATATATATATATATATATATATATATATATATATATATATATATATATATATATATATATATATATATATATATATATATATATATATATATATATATATATATATATATATATATATATATATATATATATATATATATATATATATATATATATATATATATATATATATATATATATATATATATATATATATATATATATATATATATATATATATATAAAATTGTGTTTTTTATTTAATATTTTCAGTTAGAAACTTAAGACATAAACGACCACAGGTAAATGTATTAAAATTCTGACGCTGATTATAGTTGTATTTTATATTTGTGCCCAGATATTTGAGTACTTCCGAAGGAGGTTGTAAGTTTCCAAAACTGTCGAAATATTCTTTTTCATTGATGTTTTTATAATATGCTACCCAATGTGTACCAGGTCCTGTTGATATATCCAAATTGATTATGCCACATTCTTTTTTCTTTGGTCGTTTTGGTAGTAAGTCCAACATGAAAACTCCTCTAAAATGTGGAATTTTGTTTGAAAAATTTCTCAAGTGGACTTCTGATAGTGGCCTATTAGGTAGCATTTCTAAGAGTTTTTTGTCTGCTCTTTATAAACTAAACCATAACCCTTTTTATATGGTTTTAGGTAAAGTCCTTTCCCAACAGCTATACATTCCATCGCTTTATTATGTCGAATTGCTTCATCAAGCTGATTTTTTGCATTCTTTGTCGCATTTACAGCCTTAGCTATAGCAGCACCTCCAGTCGTTAGACTACCAATTGCACCCAGAGCAGTTTAAATCGGTATTAGTGGTAAAACACCACCAATTTTTGGTACATTTATTATGCGAGGTATTATAACTTGAGATTTTCTGCCTTTTAATGTTTTGTTGATCGTTTTACGTGCTATTCTAATAGCATTGTTAATGTCTAAAGGTTTTTTCTCCTTTACTATTTTTGTTGCAGCTCCAATTGATGAACTGAACAATTTTTTACCATTTAATTTAGGTTTCTTCACATGTTTCTTTTTCTCCACACCCATACCAAATTTTGTTTTAGCTTTCATAGCGTTAGTAACCATATATGAAAATGATTTTTCTGCAAGACTGCTATCTTTTGATAAAACTCGATCCCAAGCTGAATTTTCAAGAATTTTATCAGCTTGATGTCTAATATTTAAATCTTTATTTTTAGAATAAGCTATGTCGTGATTTTTGCATGCAGAGTCCAATAAATTGATTCCTTTATCACCTCGATTAAAACGTTTTTGTAGCTTAGTTCCAGGTCCACAGTATTGATATCCAGGAAGATGAAGTTCAACAGGAAGAGAGTTTATTATTTTATCTAGTAAACCTGCTCCAACGAAGGTGTTTTTATGACTAAAAGACTTTTGATAATGTATAACCATCTTATTTATTTATTTTTTCTATAATAAAAGGTAACAAACATGAATTGCATTTAGTTATAAAAATGCAGTTAGTAAAACAACATAAAATTATTTTAGTTCGAAACATTGATGATTCATCGAACATCAGTTCAATTTTTCGAACTATTTTTGGTTTTGCTTGTACATAAGCTCCGCCTACGATCAATCAAGCTATTGTTGTTGTACATGCTTAAACAGGTTATCATAAGTATGTCTTATAATTTGCATTCTGATTTTCAATTTTGAATGAGACCGCAGAAACTACACATTTATGCAACTTTTTGCGCGTGCCGTCTTGCAAATTTCAATATTTGTACGTAATTATATTGATAAAAGGAGTAAGATACTCATATTCTATTTCCTTATAACATTTCGTTAAATAGCTGATGTTTCATTAATACTAGTATCCACGGTCAAACGTGGTAACAGCGAACAAAGGACGCTGATGATGACAGCGTAGTGGGTGTGTGATTATATATTCTAATATTCCACTCTTAAAAAATAGTTTGAATTTACATTAATTCAATTATTGAACTTAGCCAAATAATAATAGCTTCCGACTGACAATAAACTTATTTAAAAATAATAAGTCGATTGAAAGAAAATGTGGATCTATTCGGAAATGTAGTTTTTTAGACTTCAAAGTTCGGTCAAAAGTAAAAGTTGAAACAGTAGTTTGCACTGCAAAACCTTACAGCCAATTTTGGTAAGATATATAAGTATGACAAAAAAACAGTTAACAAATATTTAGAATCGATGTAAGACCAGCAAAAGAAGAAAAAAAGCAACACCATTTACTACTGAAACAGACCAGAAGGACATTACATGTAGGATATGCCAGCTCTCCAGAAATTATTTTCTTGCTCATCAGAGTACATACATGATGGATGACTAGTCATATTTTACCGTTAAACGCTATTAATGGCAGTCAAAAATTATTTTATGTCTTCCCGGCACAAAGAACCCGAAAAAGGTAAATTTATCCGACTTTCGACCAGATCTATCCCCTATTCTATTTTAATATTAAGTTTCCAGGAAAAGTTTTATTTTTGGTTAGCCATAATCGAACTATTTTTTTTTAAAGGTGGTTTAAATATTAGTGCTCAACTTTAAAACGAAAAATGTCCGTCAGTACATTTAAAATATTTCTGGACATTTGTTCATATTTTATTCACACGCAGAGAAAAGATCAGTGTTGGCAAAACGGCGGTTTTCCCGCTAGATCTGGTGGTTTTTCATCATCAAAAGTGTGTGAAAAAACCGCTAAGTGCTTTTTATAGCTGTAATTTTATTTTAGTTGGCGGTTTCTAGCGTTTTTCACAAAACTGCCAAAAATTTTTTTAAGAGACAGAACATTGATGTCGTTCTTTGTGTTTATCGCAGATATACCGGGTTAGTGTAGTTAGAGTTTCGAATTCTCTTTGTTTAATATCAGTAAAATGTTTTTTACCCTGATAAACTTTCGATAAGCCATGCATGTCTATTTTGAGCTTCTTCTAAATATGAGTTAGTTACTGAAAACATATCACCGCAAGCAATTCCGTCAGCTATTTGTGTTTTATTGTAATGACTTTGGTATTAATGTATGACCTGTATTACATATGTATAGTAACTTTAGTGAAATTTTGTATGTAGATTAGGGCTGCCAGAAGTCTGAACACGTCGACCAGGACATTTATAATATATCACAAACGAATGTACAACAAAAGCTTATATATTCCAAAAACTAATCATATAAAAATGAACCGCAACAAATTTTTATTTTGATACATGTATCAACCATATATTTCGAATTGAAGTCCAACAATTAAACATTGATACAAAACTTAACATGTAATTCATACATAAAAACCAATAAACAAAAATAAAAAATTCATATAAAATTACGAGGGGCGAAAATAAACACATGGGCTGGCGCGGCGAACTGTGCTTATTTCATCGAGTAGTTGAAAGACGTAATCCACAGGCTCTGTGTAAATTTTTATATCGAAATGCTCACTTTCATACGAAAACTTTGGTTTTGATGGTAACAGTAAATCACTAACGCCCGGTTTTTGACTTGATAATTAAGTTGTAATTATTTTTAAGTTATAATGAATACGAAATTGTCTTTTTGACTGCATATTTAAATAATAATTAATTGCCCAACCTTGTGTAATTAAATAATAATTAAGTTTTATAAATTACCATATGATTTAGACTGCTTCTTGTTCTTGTGGAAACAAAAAATTTTGGCCGCTAAAAATTCAACTTTCGCTGTCGAGAAATTTGGGCTTTCTTTGTCTATATTTGCCTTTTTGTGATTTTGTAAGCTGTTTTTATTATTTTAAAACATTGCAGAAACTCTTCATTATTCTTATATCCTGAATGAAGAAAAATAACAGCTGCTTTTTTTGGGAAATTTAGGGGAAATTTGTGGTATTTTATGGTGCTACCATACTTTTGTCACAATTAAATAAGAACAACTAAATACAACTGAAAAACAAAAGTTGTATTTAATTACAATTTAAATTTATATGAAAATTAACTAAATAAATATTTAATTACTGAGTCAAAAACTGGCTGTAAGTTTAATAAATCTAAATATCGTAATGAAGAAAAAAATCACCACTATTTTTGATATTATTAGAAATTTCAGAATTTTATAGATTGAAAGTTCTTGCATTTGAACAAATATTCAAAGAGACTGAAATTAATTTATATAATTTTTGGCAAACATTTTCTAAAATAAAGCGAGGCGATTCCACAGAGGCTTTTCCAGTTTTAGCAGAATTTTGTTAAAAAATTATGGCTCTCCCACATTTGTCTGCAAATATCGGACAAATATTTAGCTCCGTCAATTTAGCAAACGCACATACTGGTTAACCCTTTTTGAGCTTTTCTGCAGAAACACCCGAGTCTTTGTAGGAATCAAACCTGCGACATCCCAGTTAATAGCCTAGCACACTCTTCAGTACGCGGGTAATTAAACTAAATTTTGATGTTCCTTAGAAAATGAAACTTTAGAAGGAATTCTTTATTCTACAGATTATTTGAAACTCATAAAACCAATTATTTTGGTACTCATATTAAAAGCGATTTAGCAAAAATTATAAATTCGGAAATGTATTCATTCTGAAAATCATTTATATTCCATGGTATATATTTAAGCTTGTAAAATCATTTTATTTTTGTTATGCATTTATTTTTATAAACCACATAAAATTACTGGCGATTGCTATTTTTTGTTTTCTTCTTAATAAAAATTAATAAAACCACGAAAAATGCTTAGCCTTACCCTACGTTTAGACGTGCAAGTACTTGCATGCAAGTTCTGTGTACGTATTATCAACGAAAATTTCGAAAAAGTGCCCAACTGTCTTGCAAGTTGCTTAAATGTTTACACGGGCAGGTGAAAGTTCATTATAAAAATGTCGGCGAGAGTAGAACAACTAAAAAAATTTCTTTATTATTATCCCATAAAATGGGATAGGAACGGTAGAAATTTATTAACTTTATAATATTTTCTTGACTTAATTTTGGCACTATTTTTGACTTTGTTTACTTTTTAATGCAGAGTTGCCAATAATAAAAAAATATTTCATTTTAAGGGAACCAGATAACATTGAATTTTATTCGTATATTTTCTACGATATTTAAGTTTTAAAACTTCATTAACTGCTTGATTTATGTATATTTAAGGAAAATAATATTAAATTAACTTTTAAATTTATTTAAAATCAGTAAAAATACAATAACATTATATTGCAATCCAGTTAATATGTACTAAACTGTTGATGGCGTAACACTGTTATTGAACGTGTCATTTTACTTGTTGCAAGTGTCAAAAAATCACTGTCTTGTAAAATCCCTTGCAAGTGAGCTGCAAGTTGGCTGCAAGTGCGAAAAGTGTAAGTGTATTAGTAAAAAAGTAAGACTGTATTGAGTTTTTCGAACTTGGACCTGCACGTGTAAACGCTAAGTTAGTTATGCCGATTTTTTGAATTTAACTGCCTGTCGCACGATGTGACAAGTCGATGTCGTTCTCTTATTTATATTGAAAACAAAAACAAATTTAAATTTTTTGTTATTGTTTTCAATATAAATAAGAGAACGACATCGACTTGTCGACATCGTGGGACAGGCCCTAAGTGTCTAAAATGCCGATTTTTCAATGATAAGTGCAGATTTTTGATCAAAATCATTTGGCAGCCCTGGCTCCAGGCAACAAATCGTCAGCTTATTACTGGTTTGCTGCTTTCTAATGCTTTTTCCTATGTTTATGGGTCAAACCAATAATAAGGCGACGAGCTGCTGGTAAAATTGATTCATGTAAACAGCATTATAACAGAAAGCTAAACCTCTGTTCCTAACAAAAATCACCAGAAATTAAATTTTCCTTTGCATTGACCTGTATCAAAAAACCAGGTCAATTTAAGAGTGGACCAGGACACCAGGACAATCCTGGAAAACCAGGACGTATGACAGTCCTAATGTAGATCCACATTTTATAAGTAGACCCAAGATAAGATACTTGTACTGGTTTTTTTTAATATTAGTCAAATAACTATAATGAAAAAATACTTTTGATTTGAAAAAAAGTATGCTTGTACAGTGAGATTATTTTGTTAAAATTTTTATTTTTGTAACACTACAATTTACACAATTCATAGGACTCCGTCGTCATGACAAATGCTGTTTCCATTACGAAATTTTAAAGTTTAATTTCAACTGCTAAAATTTAATCTAATGGATTAAGCTGGTTTTTTAGAACATATGTATACGTATGCTACATATTTGTCGTTAAATGTTCAATGCGCAGTACAATGGTTCATACAGAAAGTTGCCGTATTAATTTTGCGGTTTGTTTTTAGCAGTTAGCGGTTTTTTGCTGTTTTTAGAGTACTATCTGGCAACACTGGGTATGATTGTGGCATCGTTGCGCCAACACTGTGATGTTTGCCAAAATAGCTTATGATTGTGGCAAGTAAGTTATTATTGTTTTAAATAATTGTGAGCCTTAATTAGTTTACGACAAAAACTCATTTTTACATTTAATCATGACATTATTAGCATTCGTATTGATTGCAACATGGTTGAATTGTCAAAAAACTTCTAGCAACAGTTATGGTATATTTGAAAATTCAATGAGTATGGTTCTATAATAATAAAATATGGTTCTTGTTTGCATGAGCAATATTGAGGACCCACTGTACAATAGGAGATGTCAAAGAAGCAGACCTTTCACGTATAGATGCAGAAAATCTATCAAATGTATCTTCTTTTTATGACATTTTATTTTTGTTGTAAAGTAATTTTTTAAGTACGCCGTTGTAAAATTTCATTCGTTTTTCGGAGCTCGAAGCCTAGTCATCGACTTATCCATAACCTCAAAGAAAAAAGGGACTTATATATTGCGAATTGGTCATATCAATTGCGTTTCGTTCAAATCTATAAAAGGAGAATTAATTTTTTTTTTGTAATCTCAACCTTCTTGGAGTTTAATAGAATCGAGCTTGTGTTACCACATCTCAAGATCTAGAATCTCCCAACACTCTTAATGACGTAAATATTGGTCCAATCGAACCGGATATTAGTTGTTGGAACATAAGCATTGGAATAACAAAACCAGACTCTGAAGGTAAAGTGGTTTTCAATGTTAATAAAATTATTCTATGAAGTAATATTAGTACTGCTAAATAAAAAACTTGTTTTATCACAATCTGCAGTACCATTGTCAATAACTAAGTCACCCTGTTTAATCTACAACAGCTCTGTTCTATAGTGTAGTTACTTTACAAAAAGCTATACACACTATTAAAACCGTAAACAAATTTCTTTAAATAATAAAATTCGCCGATAAATTAAAAGACTAAAAGTCAATAAGATACATTGAATAAAAATCAAGTGAAAAGTAAAAGAATTAGAAACTAGCGGAACAAATAAACATATGTGTTTTATCGTACAGTGGAAAAAAAGATATACATATATACATATAAGTATGTATGTAGCAGTGTATCATTGGAATTTCACCGTTCTTTTTTTCACATAAAATCAAAGTTAAATTTTATTCATAAATTTGTAATATTAGCGAGAATATAACGAAGATTTGATCCATGCAGTGGGGAAATATACAAAAGTTGCTGGTGAATTAAATGTCTAATACATGTAGTCTTAACATAAATCGCAAAACCAAATATCGTAAGGTGCGTTTTTCTGATAAATAAAGGATTTTTTGTTTGCTTTACACGTTAAAAGAGAATTTCCCTTTGTTTGAACAATTATCGGTTTTTTAAAGAAAATAAATAAATGTGTCAAAATTTACTTAAAGTATTTAGTAAAAAACTAAAGGTATCCGTTGAGCTATAACAGTAAAAGAATTTCAATCTCAAAGAGTAAGTTTGGTCTAAGCTATACACATCTGGGATCTTATTAATAATCGAAAAGGATATTATTAACTTTTTTTCTCCTGAGATTTGAAAGAATTAATTATTAAATTTCATATTATATTTTTTTTATTAATAACCGAAATATATATATATATATATATATATATATATATATATATATATATATATATATATATATATATATATATATATATATATATATATATATATATATATATATATATATATATATATATATATATATATATATATATATATATATATATATATATATATATATATATATATATATATATATATATATATATATATATATATATATATATATATATATATATATATATATATATATATATATATATATATATATATATATATATATATATATATATATATATATATATATATATATATATATATAATATATATATATATATATATATATATATATATATATATATATATATATATATATATATATAGCATAAAACGAATCGGACATAAGGACACGTTGACGGACTGACGGCAGTACCTGCGTCGCTCGGCAAACATGTAGCATACATATACATATGTTCTAAAAAACCAGCTTAATCCATTAGATTAAATTTTAGCAGTTAAAATTAAACTTTAAAATTTCGTAATGGAAACAGCATTTGTCATGACGACGGAGTCCTATGAATTGTGTAAATTGTAGTGTTACAAAAACAAAAATTTTAACAAAATAATCTCACTGTACAAGCATACTTTTTTTCAAATCAAAAGTATTTTTTCATTATAGTTATTTGACTAATATTAAAAAAAACCAGTACAAGTATCTTATCTTGGGTCTACTTATAAAATGTGGATCTACATTAGGACTGTCATACGTCCTGGTTTTCCAGGATTGTCCTGGTTTTAGACAAATTGTCCTGGTGTCCTGGTCCACTCTTAAATTGACCTGGTTTTTTGATACAGGTCAATGCAAAGGAAAATTTAATTTCTGGTGATTTTTGTTAGGAACAGAGGCTTAGCTTTCTGTTATAATGCTGTTTACATGAATCAATTTTACCAGCAGCTCGTCACCTTATTATTGGTTTGACCCATAAACATAGGAAAAAGCATTAGAAAGCAGCAAACCAGTAATAAGCTGACGATTTGTTGCCTGGAGCCAGGGCTGCCAAATGATTTTGATCAAAAATCTGCACTTATCATTGAAAATCGGCATTTTAGACACTTAGGGCCTGTCCCACGATGTCGACAAGTCGATGTCGTTCTCTTATTTATATTGAAAACAATAACAAAAAATTTAAATTTGTTTTTGTTTTCAATATAAATAAGAGAACGACATCGACTTGTCACATCGTGCGACAGGCAGTTAAATTCAAAAAATCGGCATAACTAACTTAGCGTTTACACGTGCAGGTGCAAGTTCGAAAAACTCAATACAGTCTTACTTTTTTACTAATACACTTACACTTTTCGCACTTGCAGCTCACTTGCAAGGGATTTTACAAGACAGTGATTTAGACAGTGATTTTTTGACACTTGCAACAAGTAAAATGACACGTTCAATAACAGTGTTACGCCATCAACAGTTTAGTACATATTAACTGGATTGCAATATAATGTTATTGTATTTTTACTGATTTTAAATAAATTTAAAAGTTAATTTAATATTATTTTCCTTAAATATACATAAATCAAGCAGTTAATGAAGTTTTAAAACTTAAATATCGTAGAAAAAATACGAATAAAATTCAATGTTATCTGGTTCCCTAAAAATGAAATATTTTTTTATTATTGGCAACTCTGCATTAAAAAGTAAACAAAGTCAAAAATAGTGCCAAAATTAAGTCAAGAAAATATTATAAAGTTAATAAATTTCTACCGTTCCTATCCCATTTTATGGGATAATAATAAAGAAATTTTTTTTAGTTGTTCTACTCTCGCCGACATTTTTATAATGAACTTTCACCTGCCCGTGTAAACATTTAAGCAACTTGCAAGACAGTTGGGCACTTTTTCGAAATTTTCGTTGATAATACGTACACAGAACTTGCATGCAAGTACTTGCACGTCTAAACGTAGGGTAAGGCTAAGCATTTTTCGTGGTTTTATTAATTTTTATTAAGAAGAAAACAAAAAATAGCAATCGCCAGTAATTTTATGTGGTTTATAAAAATAAATGCATAACAAAAATAAAATGATTTTACAAGCTTAAATATATACCATGGAATATAAATGATTTTCAGAATGAATACATTTCCGAATTTATAATTTTTGCTAAATCGCTTTTAATATGAGTACCAAAATAATTGGTTTTATGAGTTTCAAATAATCTGTAGAATAAAGAATTCCTTCTAAAGTTTCATTTTCTAAGGAACATCAAAATTTAGTTTAATTACCCGCGTACTGAAGTGTGTGCTAGGCTATTAACTGGGATGTCGCAGGTTTGATTCCTACAAAGACTCGGGTGTTTCTGCAGAAAAGCTCAAAAAGGGTTAACCAGTATGTGCGTTTGCTAAATTGACGGAGCTAAATATTTGTCCGATATTTGCAGACAAATGTGGGAGAGCCATAATTTTTTAACAAAATTCTGCTAAAACTGGAAAAGCCTCTGTGGAATCGCCTCGCTTTATTTTAGAAAATGTTTGCCAAAAATTATATAAATTAATTTCAGTCTCTTTGAATATTTGTTCAAATGCAAGAACTTTCAATCTATAAAATTCTGAAATTTCTAATAATATCAAAAATAGTGGTGATTTTTTTCTTCATTACGATATTTAGATTTATTAAACTTACAGCCAGTTTTTGACTCAGTAATTAAATATTTATTTAGTTAATTTTCATATAAATTTAAATTGTAATTAAATACAACTTTTGTTTTTCAGTTGTATTTAGTTGTTCTTATTTAATTGTGACAAAAGTATGGTAGCACCATAAAATACCACAAATTTCCCCTAAATTTCCCAAAAAAAGCAGCTGTTATTTTTCTTCATTCAGGATATAAGAATAATGAAGAGTTTCTGCAATGTTTTAAAATAATAAAAACAGCTTACAAAATCACAAAAAGGCAAATATAGACAAAGAAAGCCCAAATTTCTCGACAGCGAAAGTTGAATTTTTAGCGGCCAAAATTTTTTGTTTCCACAAGAACAAGAAGCAGTCTAAATCATATGGTAATTTATAAAACTTAATTATTATTTAATTACACAAGGTTGGGCAATTAATTATTATTTAAATATGCAGTCAAAAAGACAATTTCGTATTCATTATAACTTAAAAATAATTACAACTTAATTATCAAGTCAAAAACCGGGCGTTAGTGATTTACTGTTACCATCAAAACCAAAGTTTTCGTATGAAAGTGAGCATTTCGATATAAAAATTTACACAGAGCCTGTGGATTACGTCTTTCAACTACTCGATGAAATAAGCACAGTTCGCCGCGCCAGCCCATGTGTTTATTTTCGCCCCTCGTAATTTTATATGAATTTTTTATTTTTGTTTATTGGTTTTTATGTATGAATTACATGTTAAGTTTTGTATCAATGTTTAATTGTTGGACTTCAATTCGAAATATATGGTTGATACATGTATCAAAATAAAAATTTGTTGCGGTTCATTTTTATATGATTAGTTTTTGGAATATATAAGCTTTTGTTGTACATTCGTTTGTGATATATTATAAATGTCCTGGTCGACGTGTTCAGACTTCTGGCAGCCCTAATCTACATACAAAATTTCACTAAAGTTACTATACATATGTAATACAGGTCATACATTAATACCAAAGTCATTACAATAAAACACAAATAGCTGACGGAATTGCTTGCGGTGATATGTTTTCAGTAACTAACTCATATTTAGAAGAAGCTCAAAATAGACATGCATGGCTTATCGAAAGTTTATCAGGGTAAAAAACATTTTACTGATATTAAACAAAGAGAATTCGAAACTCTAACTACACTAACCCGGTATATCTGCGATAAACACAAAGAACGACATCAATGTTCTGTCTCTTAAAAAAATTTTTGGCAGTTTTGTGAAAAACGCTAGAAACCGCCAACTAAAATAAAATTACAGCTATAAAAAGCACTTAGCGGTTTTTTCACACACTTTTGATGATGAAAAACCACCAGATCTAGCGGGAAAACCGCCGTTTTGCCAACACTGATCTTTTCTCTGCGTGTGAATAAAATATGAACAAATGTCCAGAAATATTTTAAATGTACTGACGGACATTTTTCGTTTTAAAGTTGAGCACTAATATTTAAACCACCTTTAAAAAAAAATAGTTCGATTATGGCTAACCAAAAATAAAACTTTTCCTGGAAACTTAATATTAAAATAGAATAGGGGATAGATCTGGTCGAAAGTCGGATAAATTTACCTTTTTCGGGTTCTTTGTGCCGGGAAGACATAAAATAATTTTTGACTGCCATTAATAGCGTTTAACGGTAAAATATGACTAGTCATCCATCATGTATGTACTCTGATGAGCAAGAAAATAATTTCTGGAGAGCTGGCATATCCTACATGTAATGTCCTTCTGGTCTGTTTCAGTAGTAAATGGTGTTGCTTTTTTTCTTCTTTTGCTGGTCTTACATCGATTCTAAATATTTGTTAACTGTTTTTTTGTCATACTTATATATCTTACCAAAATTGGCTGTAAGGTTTTGCAGTGCAAACTACTGTTTCAACTTTTACTTTTGACCGAACTTTGAAGTCTAAAAAACTACATTTCCGAATAGATCCACATTTTCTTTCAATCGACTTATTATTTTTAAATAAGTTTATTGTCAGTCGGAAGCTATTATTATTTGGCTAAGTTCAATAATTGAATTAATGTAAATTCAAACTATTTTTTAAGAGTGGAATATTAGAATATATAATCACACACCCACTACGCTGTCATCATCAGCGTCCTTTGTTCGCTGTTACCACGTTTGACCGTGGATACTAGTATTAATGAAACATCAGCTATTTAACGAAATGTTATAAGGAAATAGAATATGAGTATCTTACTCCTTTTATCAATATAATTACGTACAAATATTGAAATTTGCAAGACGGCACGCGCAAAAAGTTGCATAAATGTGTAGTTTCTGCGGTCTCATTCAAAATTGAAAATCAGAATGCAAATTATAAGACATACTTATGATAACCTGTTTAAGCATGTACAACAACAATAGCTTGATTGATCGTAGGCGGAGCTTATGTACAAGCAAAACCAAAAATAGTTCGAAAAATTGAACTGATGTTCGATGAATCATCAATATTTCGAACTAAAATAATTTTATGTTGTTTTACTAACTGCATTTTTATAACTAAATGCAATTCATGTTTGTTACCTTTTATTATAGAAAAAATAAATAAATAAGATGGTTATACATTATCAAAAGTCTTTTAGTCATAAAAACACCTTCGTTGGAGCAGGTTTACTAGATAAAATAATAAACTCTCTTCCTGTTGAACTTCATCTTCCTGGATATCAATACTGTGGACCTGGAACTAAGCTACAAAAACGTTTTAATCGAGGTGATAAAGGAATCAATTTATTGGACTCTGCATGCAAAAATCACGACATAGCTTATTCTAAAAATAAAGATTTAAATATTAGACATCAAGCTGATAAAATTCTTGAAAATTCAGCTTGGGATCGAGTTTTATCAAAAGATAGCAGTCTTGCAGAAAAATCATTTTCATATATGGTTACTAACGCTATGAAAGCTAAAACAAAATTTGGTATGGGTGTGGAGAAAAAGAAACATGTGAAGAAACCTAAATTAAATGGTAAAAAATTGTTCAGTTCATCAATTGGAGCTGCAACAAAAATAGTAAAGGAGAAAAAACCTTTAGACATTAACAATGCTATTAGAATAGCACGTAAAACGATCAACAAAACATTAAAAGGCAGAAAATCTCAAGTTATAATACCTCGCATAATAAATGTACCAAAAATTGGTGGTGTTTTACCACTAATACCGATTTAAACTGCTCTGGGTGCAATTGGTAGTCTAACGACTGGAGGTGCTGCTATAGCTAAGGCTGTAAATGCGACAAAGAATGCAAAAAATCAGCTTGATGAAGCAATTCGACATAATAAAGCGATGGAATCTATAGCTGTTGGGAAAGGACTTTACCTAAAACCATATAAAAAGGGTTATGGTTTAGTTTATAAAGAGCAGACAAAAAACTCTTAGAAATGCTACCTAATAGGCCACTATCAGAAGTCCACTTGAGAAATTTTTCAAACAAAATTCCACATTTTAGAGGAGTTTTCATGTTGGACTTACTACCAAAACGACCAAAGAAAAAAGAATGTGGCATAATCAATTTGGATATATCAACAGGACCTGGTACACATTGGGTAGCATATTATAAAAACATCAATGAAAAAGAATATTTCGACAGTTTTGGAAACTTACAACCTCCTTCGGAAGTACTCAAATATCTGGGCACAAATATAAAATACAACTATAATCAGCGTCAGAATTTTAATACATTTACCTGTGGTCGTTTATGTCTTAAGTTTCTAACTGAAAATATTAAATAAAAAACACAATTTTATATATATATATATATATATATATATATATATATATATATATATATATATATATATATATATATATATATATATATATATATATATATATATATATATATATATATATATATATATATATATATATATATATATATATATATATATATATATATATATATATATATATATATATATATATATATATATATATATATATATATATATATATATATATATATATATATATATATATATATATATATATATATATATATATATATATATATATATATATATATATATATATATATATATATATATATATATATATATATATATATATATATATATATATATATATATATATATATATATATATATACAATTGTGTTTTTTATTTAATATTTTCAGTTATTTCATAAAGAAACTTAAGACATAAATGACCACAGGTAAATGTATTAAAATTCTGACGTTGATTATAGTTGTATTTTATATTTGTGCCCAGATATTTGAGTACTTCCGAAGGAGATTGTAGGTTTCCAAAACTGTCGAAATATTATTTTTTATTGATGTTTTTATAATATGCTACCCAATGTGTACCAGGTCCTGTTGATATATATTTAAATTGATTATGCCACATTCTTTTTTCTTTGGTCGTTTTGGTAGTAAGTCCAACATGAAAACTCTTCTAAAATGTGGAATTTTGTTTGAAAAATTTCTCAAGTCGACTTCTGATAGTGGCCTATTGTTGATCGTTTTACATGCTATTCTAATAGCATTGTTAATGTCTAAAGGTTTTTTCTCCTTTACTATTTTTGTTGCAGCTCTAATTGATGAACTGAACAATTTTTTACCATTTAATTTAGGTTTCTTCACATTTTTCTTTTTCTCCACACCCATACCACATTTTGTTTTAGCTTTCATAGCGTTAGTAACCATATATGCAAATGATTTTCCTGCAAGACTGCTATCTTTTGATAAAACTCGATGCCAAGCTGAATTTTCATGAATTTATTCAGCCTGATGTCTAATATTTAAATCTTTATTTTTAGAATAAGCTATGTCGTGATTTTTGCAGGCAGAGTCCAATAAATTGATTCCTTCATCACCTCGATTTAAACGTTTTTGTAGTTTAGTTCCAGGTCCACAGTATTGATATCCAGGAAGATGAAGTTCAACAGGAAGAGAGTTTATTATTTTATCTAGTAAACCTGCTCCAACGAAGGTGTTTTTATGACTAAATGACTTTTGATAATGTATAACCATCTTATTTATTTATTTATTCTATAATAAAAGGTAACAAACATGAATTGCATTTAGTTATAAAAATGCAGTTAGTAAAACAACATAAAAATATTTTAGTTCGAAACATTGATGATTCATCGAACATCAGTTCAAAAATAAAACATAGTTCACTCTTACCAAATTCTATTCGTGCTCTAATAGTGGGACCATCAAATTGTGGAAAGACTAATGTTAGGATTGGCTTACTAGAAAGTCCTAATGGACTAAAGTTTGAAAACATCTATTTATACTCAAAATCTCTATATCAGCCGAAATATGAATACTTGAAGAGATTAATTACACCTATTAAAGAATGGGATATTACACATTCGCCGAAAATGAATCAGTTATTCCCCGTGACAAAGCTAAAACTAATTCAATTATGATATTTGATGATGTTGCATGCGAGAAGCCGAATAATATACGAGCTTATTTTTGTATGGGACGACATAGGGATGTTGATTCATTCTACTTGTGCCAAACTTATACCAGAATTCCATTTAATAAGAGACAATGCGAATATGATTATAATGTTTAAACAAGATGAGACAAATATGAAGCATGTTTATAGGGATCATGTTGCCAGCGATATGAGTTATGCAAAGTTTCATGAAATTTGTCGATTGTGCTGGAAGGATAAATATGGATTTTTGATGATAAGCAAAGATAATGAATTAGTAGTATATTTGTGGGAATTCTGGCACACCAATTAGAATCCAATTAGATTTGGCCTCCTTATGGGGAAAATGCACATATGGGCATTCTAGCACATCCAATTAGATTTGGCCTCCTTATGGGGAAAATACACGTATGGGAATTCAGGCACATCCAACTAGATTTGATCTCCTTATGGGGAAAATAAATGGATGGACACATCCAATTAGATTGGACCTCCTTATGGGGAAAAAAATACACGTATAGAGATACTGAGTCATATAATGAGAAAAATATTCTCATTCTGATAAATACATTATGATCATTCTGTTACACATGCATTCATATATTTTCCTATGTGTATGGTCTTTCAATAAAGAGAAATTCAAATGAGATATTTTTTCCCACCATGTCAATGAGATTCTCATTTGAGTAGTTTTTTATTAAAACCGAAAATAAGAAATAAAATTTCTTAAGATAGAAAGACATGCATATGCCTGCTTTCACTTATTTTTTGTCGCAGTGTGTGGGCGCTTTAACTAAATCTACTTTTATTGAAGGACACACATTTTTTCCAAGAATCTATTAAGTCGACTTTTATTGAAGGACACACATTTTTTCTACTTCAATGTTTAATTGCAATATTTTATGAGGCCATAAATGTGTTATGGTGCGTTTGTTACTTAAGAAAAAAGGGTATGGAAAGGCAATAAAAATTTAAAATCTGTTTCAGGAAAATTTCTTAAGAAAGAAAGACATGCGTATGCTTGCTTTCACTTATGCATGTCGCAGTATGTGGGTGCGTTGTCTAAATCTAATTTTTATTTATTCTGAGAAAAAAGGTTTGAGAAAAATTCATTACAAAAATTTAATATGTATATGAAGGACACAAATTGTTTTGTACTTCAATGTTTAAATGCAATAAATTACCAGGACATTAATGTTTTACTGTGTTTTATTACATATTTGAGAAAAGTATAAAATCCACTATTTTTCGAGCAAAATTCTAGTTCTGTGAAATTATCCAAAAGGACAAGTTCTTACTCTGACGAAAATATGGAAAGGAAATATTTTTGCGATATTTGCAAAATAATTTCGTTTTCATCGTGGTCAAATAAAAAGCGACATTATAGAAATCAGCATAATGTCGCTTTGAAAAAAGCAATGTGGGACACCCCACTGTATCACAAAATAAACAGAGCAAACTTAAAAAATCTGAAGAACTAGCAGCAACAAGAACAGCAACATCATCAGAAACAACATCGGCAGAAGTGACACCAATAACATCCTCTGAAGCAGCAACAACAGAAACAACAATGATACCAGCAGAAACATCATCAGCAACAACAACAACATTAACAGAAACAACAGCAACAATATCATCAGTATCCACAACATCAGAAACATATCATCATCTTCTCGATGGAGATGATGATATATTTCTAAATATCAAATTACCGACAACATCGGCAGAAGTGACACCAATAACATCCTCTGAAGCAGCAACAACAGAAACAACAACGATACCATCAGAAACATCATCAGCAACAACAACAACATTAACAGAAACAACAGCAACAATATCATCAGTAGCCACAACATCAGAAACATATCATCATCTTCTCGATGAAGATGATGATATATTTCTAAATATCAAATTACCGAAAGAAATTATTCACATTAGTGAAATAATTACGCTGCCTCCATTTGATGTAGCATCATACTTGGCCCTATATGATGGCCAAGATGATGTATTATTGGAGGAAGTTAATAAAATTCCACTAGCCTAGAAAAACTTATAATTGAATAAATAAAAAAATTAAAATATATGTCTGTCATTAAATTCTATTATTTCTCTTTTTTTATTAATTAGATTTTTTGAAAATAACAATTTTTACATTTGCTAATATTATATATGTTGTAATAAAATTTCATAAGTATATATATATATATATATATATATATATATATATATATATATATATATATATATATATATATATATATATATATATATATATATATATATATATATATATATATATATATATATATATATATATATATATATATATATATATATATATATATATATATATATATATATATATATATATATATATATATATATATATATATATATATATATATATATATATATATATATATATATATATATATATATATATATATATATATATATATATATATATATATCCCAGTTAATAGCCTAGCACACTCTTCAGTACGCGGGTAATTATACTAAATTTTGATGTTCCTTAGAAAATGAAACTTTAGAAGGAATTCTTTATTCTACAGATTATTTGAAACTCATAAAACCAATTATTTTGGTACTCATATTAAAAGCGATTTAGCAAAAATTATAAATTCGGAAATGTATTCATTCTGAAAATCATTTATATTCCATGGTATATATTTAAGCTTGTAAAATCATTTTATTTTTGTTATGCATTTATTTTTATAAACCACATAAAATTACTGGCGATTGCTATTTTTTGTTTTCTTCTTAATAAAAATTAATAAAACCACGAAAAATGCTTAGCCTTACCCTACGTTTAGACGTGCAAGTACTTGCATGCAAGTTCTGTGTACGTATTATCAACGAAAATTTCGAAAAAGTGCCCAACTGTCTTGCAAGTTGCTTAAATGTTTACACGGGCAGGTGAAAGTTCATTATAAAAATGTCGGCGAGAGTAGAACAACTAAAAAAAATTTCTTTATTATTATCCCATAAAATGGGATAGGAACGGTAGAAATTTATTAACTTTATAATATTTTCTTGACTTAATTTTGGCACTATTTTTGACTTTGAATACTTTTTAATGCAGAGTTGCCAATAATAAAAAAATATTTCATTTTAAGGGAACCAGATAACATTGAATTTTATTCGTATATTTTCTACGATATTTAAGTTTTAAAACTTCATTAACTGCTTGATTTATGTATATTTAAGGAAAATAATATTAAATTAACTTTTAAATTTATTTAAAATCAGTAAAAATACAATAACATTATATTGCAATCCAGTTAATATGTACTAAACTGTTGATGGCGTAACACTGTTATTGAACGTGTCATTTTACTTGTTGCAAGTGTCAAAAAATCACTGTCTTGTAAAATCCCTTGCAAGTGAGCTGCAAGTTGGCTGCAAGTGCGAAAAGTGTAAGTGTATTAGTAAAAAAGTAAGACTGTATTGAGTTTTTCGAACTTGGACCTGCACGTGTAAACGCTAAGTTAGTTATGCCGATTTTTTGAATTTAACTGCCTGTCGCACGATGTGACAAGTCGATGTCGTTCTCTTATTTATATTGAAAACAAAAACAAATTTAAATTTTTTGTTATTGTTTTCAATATAAATAAGAGAACGACATCGACTTGTCGACATCGTGGGACAGGCCCTAAGTGTCTAAAATGCCGATTTTTCAATGATAAGTGCAGATTTTTGATCAAAATCATTTGGCAGCCCTGGCTCCAGGCAACAAATCGTCAGCTTATTACTGGTTTGCTGCTTTCTAATGCTTTTTCCTATGTTTATGGGTCAAACCAATAATAAGGCGACGAGCTGCTGGTAAAATTGCTTCATGTAAACAGCATTATAACAGAAAGCTAAACCTCTGTTCCTAACAAAAATCACCAGAAATTAAATTTTCCTTTGCATTGACCTGTATCAAAAACCAGGTCAATTTAAGAGTGGACCAGGACACCAGGACAATTTGTCTAAAACCAGGACAATCCTAGAAAACCAGGACGTATGACAGTCCTAATGTAGATCCACATTTTGTAAGTAGACTCAAGATAAGATACTTGTACTGGTTTTTTTTAATATTAGTCAAATAACTATAATGAAAAAATACTTTTGATTTGAAAAAAAGTATGCTTGTACAGTGAGATTATTTTGTTAAAATTTTTGTTTTTGTAACACTACAATTTACACAATTCATAGGACTCCGTCGTCATGACAAATGCTGTTTCCATTACGAAATTTTAAAGTTTAATTTCAACTGCTAAAATTTAATCTAATGGATTAAGCTGGTTTTTTAGAACATATGTATATGTATGCTACATATGTATGTATTTAAATTGCTTAAAAATTAAATTATTAACTACGTTGTCGTTAAATGTTCAATGCGCAGTACAATGGTTCATACAGAAAGTTGCCGTATTAATTTTGCGGTTTGTTTTTAGCAGTTAGCGGTTTTTGGCTGTTTTTAGAGTACTATCTGGCAACACTGGGTATGATTGTGGCATCGTTGCGCCAACACTGTCATGTTTGCCAAAATAGCTTATGATTGTGGCAAGTAAGTTATTATTGTTTTAAATAATTGTGAGCCTTAATTAGTTTACGACAAAAACTCATTTTTACATTTAATCATGACATTATTAGCATTCGTATTGATTGCAACATGGTTGAATTGTCAAAAAACTTCTAGCCAGTTATGGTATATTTGAAAATTCAATGAGTATGGTTCTATAATAATAATATATGGTTCTTGTTTACATGAGCAATATTGAGGACCCACTGTACAATAGGAGATGTCAAAGAAGCAGACCTTTCACATATAGATGGCAGAAAATCTATCAAATGTATCTTCTTTTTATGACATTTTATTTTTGTTGTAAAGTAATTTTTTAAGTACGCCGTTGTAAAATTTCATTCGTTTTTCGGAGCTCGAAGCCTAGTCATCGACTTATCCATAACCTCAAAGAAAAAAGGGACTTATATATTGCGAATTGGTCATATCAATTGCGTTTCGTTCAAATCTATAAAAGGAGAATTAATTTTTTTTTTGTAATCTCAACCTTCTTGGAGTTTAATAGAATCGAGCTTGTGTTACCACATCTCAAGATCTAGAATCTCCCAACACTTAATGACGTAAATATTGGTCCAATCGAACCGGATATTAGTTGTTGGAACATAAGCATTGGAATAACAAAACCAGACTCTGAAGGTAAAGTGGTTTTCAATGTTAATAAAATTATTGTATGAAGTAATATTAGTACTGCTAAATAAAAAACTTGTTTTATCACAATCTGCAGTACCATTGTCAATAACTAAGTCACCCTGTTTAATCTACAACAGCTCTGTTCTATAGTGTAGTTACTTTACAAAAAGCTATACACACTATTAAAACCGTAAACAAATTTCTTTAAATAATAAAATTCGCCGATAAATTAAAAGACTAAAAGTCAATAAGATACATAGAATAAAAATCAAGTGAAAAGTAAAAGAATTAGAAACTAGCGGAACAAATAAACATTTGTGTTTTATCGTACAGTGGAAAAAAAGATATACATATATACATATAAGTATGTATGTAGCAGTGTATCATTGGATTTTCACCGTTCTTTTTTTCACATAAAATCAAAGTTAAATTTTATTCATAAATTTGTAATATTAGCGAGAATATAACGAAGATTTGATCCATGCAGTGGGGAAATATACAAAAGTTGCTGGTGAATTAAATGTCTAATACATGTAGTCTTAACATAAATCGCAAAACCAAATATCGTAAAGTGCGTTTTTCTGATAAATAAAGGATTTTTTGTTTGCTTTCCACGTTAAAAGAGAATTTCCCTTTGTTTGAACAATTATCGGTTTTTTAAAGAAAATAAATAAATGTGTCAAAATTTACTTAAAGTATTTAGTAATAATAATAATTAATTAATGTTTTGATAAATTTTAATAATTCTTCCATTTGTAAAAACATATCATGAAAAATTAAATATCTGTCTTGTTTTATCATTTTAATATGAAGGAATAGGAAGATTAGTATGGGGTAAGTAAAGGGAAAGCATGAGGTTGCAAAAATAAAATCTTAGGGGCATCTAAAAATTAACAGACTCGATTTATGATGCCACGGTGAGGTCGCATGATCTCATTAGGGGAGGGCAGTTTTTCCTGGCAACACACCAGCCGGAAGATTTTGATAGAATGTGTGCAGCAGGGAGATAACTAGTTGCATTTGCTTTCGGGTTCTCTGATCATATTTATTAAATATTTTTATAACAACTACCTTTTTACTAAATTTATTTAGTACAGCTGGCATGATTTTTTGTAGCTGTCTAGTTTACCTGATGGTCGACAAGAACCACCCCAATACGGCGAGCCCTAGCCGGAGCTTACGCCAGCATGCCAGCGCCGTCGATCATCTGGCAACACCTTCAGTTCCCAAACACAATTTCAAGAAAAGCAGTCGCTACAAACACTTCATAAGAGATCTTAACCCTCTGCCAAAGAGATTTAAGTTCCTCCTTTTGAAGCTCAACTGAAAAAACTGTGATATTTTCGCCAGGCACACTATTACATTCCCGCTCTAAATCCAGAAAGATTTTTGCGGTCTTTTCAAACTTAATAAATTTTTGAGATTTAGGCATTTTAGCTTAATAGTTCTAACACCGAGCGGAAATAACAAAAAACTCCCCAAATATTTGGGTTATTAATAAAAAAAAATATAATATTAAATTTAATAATTAATTCTTTCAAATCTCAGGAGAATAAAAGTTAATAATATCCTTTTCGATTATTAATAAGATCCCAGATGTGTATAGCTTAGACCAAACTTACTCTTTGAGATTGAAATTCTTTTACTGTTATAGCTCAACGGATACCTTTAGTTTTTTACTAAATACTTTAAGTAAATTTTGACACATTGTTGCGGGATGAACAATTTTTGACATCAATCAACATGAACATCTAAGGCAACTTTGCGTGAAGTTGTATTTTTATTTTTTTGATTAAATGTTGAAAGATTTTTATTGTTGGTTATTCACATTTTGGGTGGTTTCGTCAAAATCTTCTTTGTGCAATGACAAACACCAAAAATATGACACTACATACATCAAGTTCCGTTTTGGATGGCTTGTATACTGCCTTTGTTGTCCGTTTCATATTGTATTCTACCTTAAATTTTCCTTTTTTTCAGGTTTTTATTTAGTTGTTTTTTTTTTACATTTTTTTTGGTATTCCACTATCCCAGCTCATTGATGATTTTCACACAAGAACTTCACTATTATTTAAATTTTATAGTTAGTCTTTTCTTTCTTTTAATTCCATTTCTTATTTTTTTTAATTTTTTTTATTTTAATTTCACCGGGATTTTCGTGTTTATTTTGTACAATGTTCTTTGGTTTGCATTTTTTTTATTTTTCTTATTGATGAAATATGACAGTGACGTAAACATGTGTGTGTGTGAATGTCATTCTTGCAGCCATGTATTTTTTTTTGTTGGTTCTACACATGATAATAATGCGTAGTGTAGTACGCCAAATGTAATAACGGGGCCGTCATATTCATTCATGCAAATGGCAGTTATATTGAAAAGTATGAAAAAATTAAAAACAAATACAACCTACTAAATTTTATTAGCGCCGGATACAATGGAAATTTTAAGGAGCGAAAACTCCGGAAAATATATAGGAAACATCTAGAAAAATTATGTATATGGGAAAGAAATATTTCGAGGAAAAGTAAGACGTAATTAAAACTTGTTTTTCTGATAAAAACGGTTTCAGCGGAAAAGTTTTAAATTCCACCAACAAATTTATAAAAATAAGAAAGATCTAGAAGTAGGTATATAAAGAAAAAAGATGTCGATTTTGCGGGAAAAGTTATATGTTAGGAAAATGGAAAATTGGAAAATTTTGGAAAACTGAGAGGTTTGATAAATCTTGCAGCGACGATCAAAGATCATTATAAAAAGTTATTTCAAAGTGTTCGCAAGAGTAAAAAAATAAAGTGCAGAATTAAATAATAATTAAAAACAAATTGCAAGAAGTAAAGTAAAAAGTTCTGGGGGAAAAAAAAAAAAAAAAGAAGTATAAAAAAATAAAAAAATGTTAGTATGAAAGACAAATTATTAGAATACGATAGTGTTTAGTTATAGTTTTTTGGTATTATGTTTGTTTAATTGTGAACAGTGTAAAAACCTAAGAGGAAGCCTGGCTGAAGGTCCCAACAAATTAAGTCCTGCAACAAGGAATAGAAGTGGTGTCCGTGGTAATAAAATTCATCCCCTGGTACACAAGATAAGTCAACCAAATTCACTTCAGGGAACAAATAAAATAGCTATCCAGGTAACCATTTTGTTGTAAGACTCTCTAAGTTCACGGAAAGAAAAATTAAAAAAAAATGCGAACACGGAAAAATATATAAAAAAAGAAAAGTCACGTATTGGTTTAAAACAAAAGAATCTAAAAAAAAAGAACTATACAGAAATAAAAGAGTTTGTCTCAAATATTAAAAAAAAAGTAAAATAATTGAAAATAAGAGGACGATATTTATAGAAGTCCCAAAAATCAAAAAAATTAAGTAAACTGTTTAAACATTCTTTTTATATCGGTATTTTATTTATTATTGCTTATTAGTATATATTGTATTATATTATTATTTGATTTCATATATTTAAACATTTATTTAGGGCATAGTGTAATTGTTGTTTTTGTTTAAATTGTTAGAATAGGGGTAGGTTTTGTGTATAACAGTTTAGGTTATCCCCAAAAGTAGGGAATAGTTAATGTAATTTGCGTTATTTTGTTGATTCGCGGTCAATTGTCAAGAGAGGGCACTAGTTGTTTTTGTTTGCTTTTTGTTATTTTGTGCCATAAGCAAATTCCAAATATAGAAAAGGTCCACAACAAGTTCAAGGTCTGAAATCAGTAGAAAAATCGAAAAAAATTTAAATTAAAGCATTTCCAGCCTTAGGGAGCTCCTTCAGGTTAGGTTTAGTACAAAATTAATAAAATCCAAAAATTTGGAAAAATTTGATTTGGGCCAGGTCTATATAGGGAAAATTTTTAATAGAAGATATATTTTAAATAAAAGAAACGACGTTTATAACACGATAGCGCAAAAATTTTGTAGGATTTGGTGAATAATTTTATAAGAAATTTAAAAATAGTGAATTTGTATATTTTCTTGTTTTTTTTTTGTATAAATTAGGATTAGGGAAATCATAAGAAAAAATTCTGAAAAAAATAAGAAAAATTAAGTAAGAAAAAAAAACAGCATTAAAAAATTTATTTATTTAAATTAAAAATCAAAACAATTTTGCTTTATTGAAATTTATTAAAAAAATTACATTTACATTTATATTTAAAAATTTTTTGAAAAATTATTACATAGGTTGAAATTTAGTTTTATATTAGGGTTAGTATATTATGTGAAATAAAAATTTTATTGTAATTTTGAAAAATGGAAATTATGAGTGAGTAGTCAGTTAAATACGGATGATGGTGGAAAGGTAAGGTAAGGAAGAGGTCAGGTGGATTTGTGGGTCATGAACAAAAGTAAGTCTGTGGATAAGTTTTTTCATGACAAGGTTGGGAGGGCATGGCAGGAGAAATTTCATCTACCTCCTGTAGCGTCGGCTCTGATGGTATCCTTTGTTTTTGGGGTTTGAGTTCATTTTTTTTGTTTTTGTAGTTGTCTGACATCTTTTTTCTCGTGCAAATACGCGGCTGGCGAGAAGGGTTGGAACCACCTGAGTAGAAATGTCAAAAGAGCTAGCTGGAAACCTCGCCAGGTCAACCGGTTTGTAACAACATTTATTTATTTTCTTTAAAAAACCGAATTTATAATTCCCTTAATTGTTCAAACAAAGGGAAATTCTCTTTTAACGTGTAAAGCAAACAAAAAATCACCCTTTATTTATCAGAAAAACGCACCTTACGATATTTGGTTTTGCGATTTCTGTTAAGACTACATGTATTAGACATTTAATTCACCAGCAACTTTTGTATATTTCCCCACTGCATGGATAAAATCTTCGTTATATTCTCGCTAATATAACAAATTTATGAATAAAATTTAACTTTGATTTTATGTGAAAAAAGAACGGTGAAATTCCAATGATACACTGCTACATACATACTTATATGTATATATGTATATCTTTTTTTCCACTGTACGATAAAACACAAATGTTTATTTGTTCCGCTAGTTTCTAATTCTTTTACTTTTCACTTGATTTTTATTCTATGTATCTTATTGACTTTTAGTCTTTTAATTTATCGGCGAATTTTATTATTTAAAGAAATTTGTTTACGGTTTTAATAGTGTGTATAGCTTTTTGTAAAGTAACTACACTATAGAACAGAGCTGTTGTAGATTAAACAGGGTGACTTAGTTATTGACAATGGTACTGCAGATTGTGATAAAACAAGTTTTTTATTTAGCAGTACTAATATTACTTCATACAATAATTTTATTAACATTGAAAACCACTTTACCTTCAGAGTCTGGTTTTGTTATTCCATTGCTTATGTTCCAACAACTAATATCCGGTTCGATTGGACCAATATTTACGTCATTAAGAGTGTTGGGAAATTCTAGATCTTGAGATGTGGTAACACAAGCTCGATTCTATTAAACTCCAAGAAGGTTGAGATTACAAAAAAAAAATTAATTCTCCTTTTATAGATTTGAACGAAACGCAATTGATTTGAGGTTATGGATAAGTCGATGACTAGGCTTCGAGCTCCGAAAAACGAATGAAATTTTACAACGGCGTACTTAAAAAACTACTTTACAACAAAAATAAAATGTCATAAAAAGAAGATACATTTGATAGATTTTCTGCCATCTATATGTGAAAGGTCTGCTTCTTTGACATCTCCTATTGTACAGTGGGTCCTCAATATTGCTCATGTAAACAAGAACCATATTTTATTATTATAGAACCATACTCATTGAATTTTCAAATATACCATAACTGTTGCTAGAAGTTTTTTGACAATTCAACCATGTTGCAATCAATACGAATGCTAATAATGTCATGATTAAATGTAAAAATGAGTTTTTGTCGTAAACTAATTAAGGCTCACAATTATTTAAAACAATAATAACTTACTTGCCACAATCATAAGCTATTTTGGCAAACATGACAGTGTTGGCGCAACGATGCCACAATCATACCCAGTGTTGCCAGATAGTACTCTAAAAACAGCCAAAAACCGCTAACTGCTAAAAACAAACCGCAAAATTAATACGGCAACTTTCTGTATGAACCATTGTACTGAGCATTGAACATTTAACGACAACGTAGTTAATAATTTAATTTTTAAGCAATTTAAATACATACATATGTAGCATACATATACATATGTTCTAAAAAACCAGCTTAATCCATAAGATTAAATTTTAGCAGTTGAAATTAAACTTTAAAATTTCGTAATGGAAACAGCATTTGTCATGACGACGGAGTCCTATGAATCGTGTAAATTGTAGTGTTACAAAAACCAAAATTTTTACAAAATAATCTCACTGTACAAGCATACTTTTTTTCAAATCAAAAGTATTTTTTCATTATAGTTATTTGACTAATATTAAAAAAAACCAGTACAAGTATCTTATCTTGGGTCTACTTACAAAATGTGGATCTACATTAGGACTGTCATACGTCCTGGTTTTCTAGGATTGTCCTGGTTTTAGACAAATTGTCCTGGTGTCCTGGTCCACTCTTAAATTGACCTGGTTTTTTGATACAGGTAATGCAAAGGAAAATTTAATTTCTGCTGATTTTTGTTAGGAACAGAGGTTTAGCTTTCTGTTATAACGCTGTTTACATGAAGCAATTTTACCAGCAGCTCGTCACCTTATTATTGGTTTGACCCATAAACATAGGAAAAAGCATTAGAAAGCAGCAAACCAGTAATAAGCTGACGATTTGTTGCCTGGAGCCAGGGCTGCCAAATGATTTTGATCAAAAATCTGCACTTATCATTGAAAAATCGGCATTTTAGACACTTATGGCCTGTCCCACGATGTCGACAAGTCGATGTCGTTCTCTTATTTATATTGAAAACAATAACAAAAAATTTAAATTTGTTTTTGTTTTCAATATAAATAAGAGAACGACATCGACTTGTCGACATCGTGCGACAGGCAGTTAAATTCAAAAAATCGGCATAACTAACTTAGCGTTTACACGTGCAGGTGCAAGTTCGAAAAACTCAATACAGTCTTACTTTTTTACTAATACACTTACACTTTTCGCACTTGCAGCCAACTTGCAGCTCACTTGCAAGGGATTTTACAAGACAGTGATTTTTTGACACTTGCAACAAGTAAAATGACACGTTCAATAACAGTGTTACGCCATCAACAGTTTAGTACATATTAACTGGATTGCAATATAATGTTATTGTATTTTTACTGATTTTAAATAAATTTAAAAGTTAATTTAATATTATTTTCCTTAAATATACATAAATCAAGCAGTTAATGAAGTTTTAAAACTTAAATATCGTAGAAAAAATACGAATAAAATTCAATGTTATCTGGTTCCCTAAAAATGAAATATTTTTTTATTATTGGCAACTCTGCATTAAAAAGTAAACAAAGTCAAAAATAGTGCCAAAATTAAGTCAAGAAAATATTATAAAGTTAATAAATTTCTACCGTTCCTATCCCATTTTATGGGATAATAATAAAGAATTTTTTTTTAGTTGTTCTACTCTCGCCGACATTTTTATAATGAACTTTCACCTGCCCGTGTAAACATTTAAGCAACTTGCAAGACAGTTGGGCACTTTTTCGAAATTTTCGTTGATAATACGTACACAGAACTTGCATGCAAGTACTTGCACGTCTAAACGTAGGGTAAGGCTAAGCATTTTTCGTGGTTTTATTAATTTTTATTAAGAAGAAAACAAAAAATAGCAATCGCCAGTAATTTTATGTGGCTTATAAAAATAAATGCATAACAAAAATAAAATGATTTTACAAGCTTAAATATATACCATGGAATATAAATGATTTTCAGAATGAATACATTTCCGAATTTATAATTTTTGCTAAATCGCTTTTAATATGAGTACCAAAATAATTGGTTTTATGAGTTTCAAATAATCTGTAGAATAAAGAATTCCTTCTAAAGTTTCATTTTCTAAGGAACATCAAAATTTAGTTTAATTACCCGCGTACTGAAGAGTGTGCTAGGCTATTAACTGGGATGTCGCAGGTTTGATTCCTACAAAGACTCGGGTGTTTCTGCAGAAAAGCTCAAAAAGGGTTAACCAGTATGTGCGTTTGCTAAATTGACGGAGCTAAATATTTGTCCGATATTTGCAGACAAATGTGGGAGAGCCATAATTTTTTAACAAAATTCTGCTAAAACTGGAAAAGCCTCTGTGGAATCGCCTCGCTTTATTTTAGAAAATGTTTGCCAAAAATTATATAAATTAATTTCAGTCTCTTTGAATATTTGTTCAAATGCAAGAACTTTCAATCTATAAAATTCTGAAATTTCTAATAATATCAAAAATAGTGGTGATTTTTTTCTTAATTACGATATTTAGATTTATTAAACTTACAGCCAGTTTTTGACTCAGTAATTAAATATTTATTTAGTTAATTTTCATATAAATTTAAATTGTAATTAAATACAACTTTTGTTTTTCAGTTGTATTTAGTTGTTCTTATTTAATTGTGACAAAAGTATGGTAGCACCATAAAATACCACAAATTTCCCCTAAATTTCCCAAAAAAAGCAGCTGTTATTTTTCTTCATTCAGGATATAAGAATAATGAAGAGTTTCTGCAATGTTTCAAAATAATAAAAACAGCTTACAAAATCACAAAAAGGCAAATATAGACAAAGAAAGCCCAAATTTCTCGACAGCGAAAGTTGAATTTTTAGCGGCCAAAATTTTTTGTTTCCACAAGAACAAGAAGCACTCTAAATCATATGGTAATTTATAAAACTTAATTATTATTTAATTACACAAGGTTGGGCAATTAATTATTATTTAAATATGCAGTCAAAAAGACAATTTCGTATTCATTATAACTTAAAAATAATTACAACTTAATTATCAAGTCAAAAACCGGGCGTTAGTGATTTACTGTTACCATCAAAACCAAAGTTTTCGTATGAAAGTGAGCATTTCGATATAAAAATTTACACAGAGCCTGTGGATTACGTCTTTCAACTACTCGATGAAATAAGCACAGTTCGCCGCGCCAGCCCATGTGTTTATTTTCGCCCCTCGTAATTTTAAATGAATTTTTTATTTTTGTTTATTGGTTTTTATGTATGAATTACATGTTAAGTTTTGTATCAATGTTTAATTGTTGGACTTCAATTCGAAATATATGGTTGATACATGTATCAAAATAAAAATTTGTTGCGGTTCATTTTTATATGATTAGTTTTTGGAATATATAAGCTTTTGTTGTACATTCGTTTGTAATATATTATAAATGTGTTCAGACTTCTGGCAGCCCTAATCTACATACAAAATTTCACTAAAGTTACCATACATATGTAATACAGGTCATACATTAATACCAAAGTCATTACAATAAAACACAAATAGCTGACGGAATTGCTTGCGGTGATATGGTTTCAGTAAATAAACCCATATTTAGAAGAAGCTCAAAATAGACATGCATGGCTTATCGAAAGTTTATCAGGGTAAAAAATATATTTTACTGATATTAAACAAAGAGAATTCGAAACTCTAACTACACTAACCCGGTATATCTGCAATAAACACAAAGAACGACATCAATGTTCTGTCTCTTAAAAAAATTTTTGACAGTTTTGTGAAAAACGCTAGAAACCGCCAACTAAAATAAAATTGCAGCTAAAAAAAGCACTTAGCGGTTTTTTCACACACTTTTGATGATGAAAAACCACCAGATCTAGCGGGAAAACCGCCGTTTTGCCAACACTGATCTTTTCTCTGCGTGTGAATAAAATATGAACAAGTGTCCAGAAATGTTTTAAATGTACTGACGGACATTTTTCGTTTTAAAGTTGAGCACTAACATCTAAACCACCTTTAAAAAAATAGTTCGATTATGGCTAACCAAAAATAAAACTTTTCCTGGAAACTTAATATTAAAATAGAATAGGGGATAGATCTGGTCGAAAGTCGGATAAATTTACCTTTTTCGGGTTCTTTGTACCGGGAAGACATAAAATAATTTTTGACTGCCATTAATAGCGTTTAACGGTAAAATATGACTAGTCATCCATCATGTATGTACTCTGATGAGCAAGAAAATAATTTCTGGAGAGCTGGCATATCCTACATGTAATGTCCTTCTGGTCTGTTTCAGTAGTAAATGGTGTTGCTTTTTTTCTTCTTTTGCTGGTCTTACATCGATTCTAAATATTTGTTAACTGTTTTTTTGTCATACTTATATATCTTACCAAAATTGGCTGTAAGGTTTTGCAGTGCAAACTACTGTTTCAACTTTTACTTTTGACCGAACTTTGAAGTCTAAAAAACTACATTTCCGAATAGATCCACATTTTCTTTCAATCGACTTATTATTTTTAAATAAGTTTATTGTCAGTCGGAAGCTATTATTATTTGGCTAAGTTCAATAATTGAATTAATGTAAATTCAAACTATTTTTTAAGAGTGGAATATTAGAATATATAATCACACACCCACTACGCTGTCATCATCAGCGTCCTTTGTTCGCTGTTACCACGTTTGACCGTGGATACTAGTATTAATGAAACATCAGCTATTTAACGAAATGTTATAAGGAAATAGAATATGAGTATCTTACTCCTTTTATCAATATAATTACGTACAAATATTGAAATTTGCAAGACGGCACGCGCAAAAAGTTGCATAAATGTGTAGTTTCTGCGGTCTAATTCAAAATTGAAAATCAGAATGCAAATTATAAGACATACTTATGATAACCTGTTTAAACATATACAACAACAATAGCTTGATTGATCGTAGGCGGAGCTTATGTACAAGCAAAACCAAAAATAGTTCGAAAAATTGGAATAAATAATCAGAAGGTGAAATTTCGGCTCACCATATTGATGAAAGAAATAAGATACTCATATTCTATTTGCTCATAAAATTTGGTTAAATAGCTGATGTTTAATTAATACTAGTATCCACGATCAAACGTGGTAAAAGCAGACAAAGGACGCTAATGATGACAGCGTAGCGGCTGCCGTAATTAGTAGTACTAATCCGCTCTGCTAATCTGATTTCCACTCTTAAAAAATAATTTCAATTTACATTAATTCAATTATTGACCTTAAGCCGAATAATAATAACTTCCGACTTATACCTATTTCAGTTCGAATAATAATTACGTACGAATATTAAAATAAGTTTATTATCCTGTAGATAAACTTTTTTTTAATCCCATCTCCTTAAAATGCCTAAACATTTCACATCTAGTTTTGTTTTGGGGTTTCTTTGCAAAATTTAAAAATTATTTGCGGCGGTTCAGCCCACTTAGTGATATTTTCAAAACCTATTATTATCTGATCAGATCAATATTAGTTTTTTCTTATAAGCAGATAATAGGCACCTCAATTTACCGCATATATATTTTTTGTAAGCCTGATGTGTCTTGTTTAACAAGAGTGTTAAACTTGTTCGTATTTTATTCGGCTCCATGAAAAATCGCCCAAAACCAAATCGCCTAAAAATAAAAATTAAAAATCGGCCAAAATTCTTCCATAAAAATTTTAGGCGATCTTTAATTTTTTTGGGTGATTTTTCATTTTGAAATTTTGGGCGATTTTTCATACTAAAAATGTTTCCATGAAAAATCGCCCAAAAATAAAAATGAAAAATCGCCCAAAAATGTTTTCATACAAATTTTAAATTATTTTTCATATGAAAAATCGCCCAAAATTTTAAATCCAAAAATTCTGGTAATCATCAAAATCGAATATAGAATTTAAAATATTATATTATATTAAATAATTGAAAGTTTCTCCAATGTGTTCCCTCTCCATCTATTTGGCTTCTATAGCAGTAAAAGTGGTTCAGAAAATTGTCGTAAGCGAAGCAGATATTTGACATACCATAGTGTTGAAAATTCTTCCACCGGCCAAAGGCCGGCTACACGAAAAGTCGTGGCAAGCACGTACCAAATTAAGCATTCCGAAGGCTATTAATATTGAAAATTGTCGTAAGCGAAGCTGAGATTTAACATACCATATAATTGAAAATTTTTCCGCCCGGCCGAAGGCCGGCTATACGGAAAATCGTCGAAAGCGTTTCTCAAGTTAAACATTCCAAGGTTCACTAATATAAAAATTGTCAAAAACGAAGCGGATATATGACATACCATAGAGTTTAAAGTCCTTCGTGCAGGTGGAATCAAGTCTTTGCTTTGCTTACGACAATTTTCAATATAAGTTGCCTTCGGAATGCTTAATTTGGTACGCGCTTTCGATGACTTTTCGTGTAGACGGCCTTCGGTCGGGTGGAAGAATTTTAAACTCTATGGTATATAAAGTCTGGGTTTCGCTTATGAGAATTACACGGAAAGTCTACTAATATTGAAAATTGTCGTAAGCGAAGCCGAGATTTGACATACCATAGAGCTTAAAATCCTTCCGCCCGACCGAAGACCGGCAACACGCAAAGTCGTCAAAAGCACGTCCTAAATTAAGCATTCCGAAGGCTACTAATATTAAAAATTGTCGTAAGCGAAGCCAATTTTTGATTCCACCTGCACGAAAGATTTTAAACTCTATGGTATGTCAAACCTCGCCTTCGTTTACGATAATTTTCTATATTAGTGAATCTTGGAATGATTAACTTGAGATACGCTTTCGACGACATTCCGTGTAGCCAGCCTTCGGCCTGGCTGAAGGATTTTAAACTCCAAGTATATTAAATCTCGGCTTCGCTTACGACAATTTTTTAAATTACTTGCCTTTGGAATATTTAATTTGAAACGCGCTTTTGGCGGACGGAAGGACTTTAGACTCTATGTGATATGTAAAATTTTGAGCTGCGGTTTCCTTGACGTCTTAAATTTCCGGCCTTCAATAAATGATCATTACTGTATTATATGTTTATTCATTTTTGTTGTATATAATTTTACTATATATATACTATAATTTTTGGCCTATGGAAAATATTGCCTTTTATTCATACTTTTATTGCAATTCAGTAAGAAACGAAGACTATTTATGCTTTTCTGTATTTTTTTTTTCAATTTGAAAATTAAATTACTATAATTTTTAATATTTTTTTGGTGTTTTTTTAATTTTTGGGCGATATTTCATTTTTTTACGATTTTTTTTTTTGGTGATTCTTCATTTTTAAATTTTGGACGGTTTTTCATTTCTTTGGGCGATTTTTCTTTTTTAAATTTTGGGCGATTTTTCATTTCTATTTTTTGGCGATTTTTCATAGAGCCATTTTATTCACCATACGTTAGTACAAAAATTTCTAAGAAAATTTTTAATGTTGGTCCCCATTTCATTTCAGCATGTGAATGTCATCCCATTGGATCAACGGGTAAAACATGCAATCACACATCCGGTCAATGTCCTTGTAAGGATGGTGTTACCGGCTTAACATGTAATCGCTGTAATCGTGGCTATCAACAGAGCCGTTCTCATATTGCGCCCTGTATAAGTAAGTATTTGATGCAGCAGATGTATTTTATAGCTACATATATATATATATATATATATATATATATATATATATATAAATATATATATATATATATATATATATATATATATATATATATATATATATATATATATATATATATATATATATATATATATATATATATATATATATATATATATATATATATATATATATATATATATATATATATATATATATATATATATATATATATATATATATATATATATATATATATATATATATATATATATATATATATATATATATATATATATATATATATATATATATATATATATATATATATATATATATATTATATATATATATATATATATATATATATATGGGTCATTCCATGCCAAATCGACAAATTTTTTACCCGGCTCCCTTTGATTTTGCTGAAAAGTTTCTATCTTTTTCTACCTCCGGAAAGACGCTGTTCAGAATTTTTTTAATTTTGTTTACATAACCCGAAAAAAAGTTATGGACTTTTTAATAAAACTGGTCTTTTTTATTTCAAATGGCTATAACTTTTTCAAAAATTAATTTATGGGGACGTTTTTTCCCAACATTTTTGTTTCTATTTGTAGTTTTCAGGAAAAAATACGAAAAAAATTTCAAAAGCCCGGATATATGAAATATTTTGGGTTTTCCGAAAAACCCGTCTTTTTCTCAAAGTCCGACACTTTTAATTTTTTATTTTTTTTTACTCAAAAAAAACTTCAACTAATGCTGCTAATTTCAATTTGTGCCGACAACAGCTTATATTTTTATATTTATTATATTTTTTTTTGTTAATTTTTTTTTCAAATATGGCTTATTATACCCTTCACCAAAAATGGAAAGGGTATATATCGGTTTGTCATTCCGTTTGTAATTTCTACAATATTAATTTCCGCTCAATAAAGTATATATATTCTGAATCCTTATATATACAATAGCTGATTTAACGCTGTCCGTCTGTCCGTCTGTCGTCTGACCGTTTAAAAATTTGGTGGCAGTTTTACGAAGGCCCTACATAACCTAAAGACTTGAATTTTTGACCACATGTTAGAATGTGTTATGTGCGTGACACATATAAAAATTAACAAAATCGGTTCATTAATAACTGAGATATCGGTAAAACTGAGTTTAGTTAGTTTTACTTGATTTTTACGACTTCCGAAGTCCTAAGATCATAAAAAGTTAACCGTTCTATCAAGTATAGTTTCGAGAAGTTCTATAATAAATATCATCCAAATCGGTCCGTAAATGGCTGAGATATGGCCAAAAAGAAAAAGGAAATTTGCAAAAATAAATAGGCGGTTCTCGACATTTTATATAAATATAAAATGCATAGAAAAAGCCCCAGTATTGAACCCGGGCTTATGTGCCGGAGGTTCAAGTAACAGACCACTCGGCTACTGAGGCTTGCTTAACAAAGCTGTATATTTACTTAACTTAGACTGCTTCTTATTTCCACAGTTCAAACAAAAAGGGAGTGATGTACATAATTATCATTTGTTTTATTATACACCAAATTTGGTATATTTTTTTTTTTATTACAATTAATTGGCTGAATGTAGCAACAATTTTGTTTGGTTTCCTTGGGTGGTGGGAATGTGTGTACATAAATAAACATTACCCAACAAACCAAATGCCTTAAGAAAAATATTATAAGCTTGAAAAACATATTAGAATGTGTACATTAATTTTTATATATAATTGCACATCCACTCACTTTGCAATTTAAACCAACCTTAACAGTGCTCAACAAAAAAGATAAATGTATTTGTTGACTGTTTTCGCGTGCCGCTTATGAATTATATGCGTAAAAAATGCAAAAAGACTTTAGAATGGATTGAAAAATACATCAATGTTTCAATAGTCGCCTTCCGTTATTCAGTATATGTCGTTTATAGGCATACTTGGAAATATCATTGTTGAAAACTGCTTGTGATATCACATTTTATAAACATAATAATAAATCAATTTAAAACAGCTTAAAACCCACTATTTATTACTACATTTATACGCACGTGTTATTTGCAAATAAATATGTAGTGCTGCCAAGTACGTATTTTTATTGTAACTTACTAACTCACGAAAAAGTTACTGATTAACGCGCTATTTGCAAATAAGAAGTTTGGGTACCCACCTTTACTTTACATATGTTTGTTAATAAAAAATAGATAAATATAATCACAAATAGATGAATAAACAGTGATTTAATAAGTTACAATAAAAAAGTATTTGGCAGCAGTTTACGTTTTTATTTGCAAATAAGCTTTGCGTATCAGCTAGGTATACCTATATTTACTTTTTCTCAAGTTGTATTGTAGTTTGTTTGCTACATGGTTTGTTGGGTATATTAAACTCATTCTTGATTTCACGGCTGCCAGATTTGACGATTTATCGTCATTTTGACGATTTTATTTTCCAAAAATAGCAAAGTGACGACTTGACGATTTTTGTCATGAAAAGTGACGGTTTTATGCAATGCTAATAATATAGCGATTTCTTTAAATAAAGCCGAATTCATCATTTCGTTCGTACAAAGTAGGGATGTAACGATACACCTTTTTGCCGATCCGAAACCGATACTCAAAAAGAAATATCGGCGATACCGATTCCGGTACCGATACGCATATTGCATTCAATTCAAGTTAAAATTAACAAAATTCAAGTAGGGTATTTTTTTATTAAACAAAATTACAGTGTAAGAGATTATTAATCTTTAAAATTTACATTAACCCATTAACAAAATTGGAAGCCACTTTTAAGGAACTACATTTTCATTGCTTCCAAAGAATCTATATTAAAAAAAATTAGTAGAAAAGCAAATAAAATTTTATTTAAGTTATACAAAAATTTTTAATTCCTTTATAATTAAAAAAATACCATGCTTTTTACAAAATCGAATTTTAAAGGACATTTATCAACTAATACCTGCCTGTTCTGTAAATCGATTACATCCCTAGTACAAAGTTTATGTCCCGACAAAACAGCACAAAAAAAATATTTTTGTAAACGAGACAGTTTGATTATCCTCGTGGTATATGTGTATGAAGAGGACTTACATATACGAGAGCGCGTCAATAAGTTCGTGACTTTTTGAATTTCCCGCCTTTTAACTGAATGGGCAACACTTTAACAAGGTCAAAATTTTGACAAGCTGTGTCATTTCGCTTGCGTTTGACAGCCATTGATAGTAGACTACTATGAAAAAAGTCATCCGTACATTTGAACAGACTCACCTAACTACAAGTGTTTTGATGTGGTGAATCCGAATCTGAGGTCCGTTTGATTGACGGGGTAACGAGGCGCGAACATAATGTCATATTTTAGTTTGATTTTTTTTTACAAAACTGTCAATAAATGTATTGAATTTTCTGGTGTCCGATATTTTTGACGATTTTTTATAGTTGAAATGACAATATATTTCTTTTTTATCGTCAAATTGACGATTTTTCCGTAAATTCATCTGGCAGCCCTGCTTGTATTTCCTTTATTGTCAATTACAGTGCTGCCACTCGATGTTTTCCAATTCCGAAGCGTTCGGGGGATATATGTTTTTGGTAATGTACTCTTAGTACTTGTGTTATGTTATATAAAGAGCATGAATTTATAATTGATTTTTGATAAAACCTTGAATCTTCGATCATTCAACGGATATTGATCGAACAGAATTTGAATCTAAATATAATTTAAAATTCATATGTTGTAAAGTGGCTGCTACACAAGTCAATATATTGACTTCAATATATGTGTTTGTGTGCGTTTGTTATGAAAATCAAAAACATTGCATTGCATTGCAGATTTTCAAAACTTTGAGATTATTCATACTAAAGTATTCAGTGGGTTACTAATAGTTGATAAATTAATCGAAGAATTTTTAGGAAACAAGTAACTCGAAAATTTTATATCACATAGCCGACTAAAATATATTGAGCCAATTCGAACTAAATATCATATTCTTTTTTCTTTTTTGTATTATACTACAAATTTTAAAACAACAATATGTATAGAAAAATGTCAGTATTTTACAAAATAGACAATACGATAGTCAGTAGATATAACATAAATTCTTTTTTTAATTTTAACTGATGAATGAATTAGTTAAGTCCCATTAAAATGTTAACTTCTGCATTGAAATTAATTACATACTCTTTTGCATATGCATAAATATATTTTTATATAACTCTTTGTTTTTGAGATTTCATTGCTGTAGAACTGGGTATTTTATATTTGCATCATCTGGCATCATCTTTTTTTTTATAAAGAGAAGTAACACAAGAACGAAAAAGAACCAACCAAGCGAAAAAACTTTGTTATAAAGTTGGATCAGGGATGGCAAAGTTGGTACAGTTGTACCATTTTTGGTACAATTCGAATTTTAAAAGTACAATGGTACACCAATGACTTATTTAGTACAATTAATAATTTTTCATTTTTTCTAGAAAACCATCTAATGCAGTTCGTTTATTATGACAAAGTATTTTATCCTTTTCGTCCGCTCATACATATGCTACTTTTATCTGAATTAAATTTTGCGAAGTATACGAGATTTTTTAGATTAGAAATCGCAATATATGGATCCGACTTAAGCACAGTTTCCCTTTTCCCATGTACAGAGAAGTGATGTAATTTCTGTACTTAAAAAATTAAAAAATGTTTCTGGTTTCAAAATAATGGGGTACAATTATGCCCAAAAAAGTACAATTTAAGCGAACTATTTGTACAATTCCAAATCTCATATGCCATCCCTGAGTTGGATGCTTTTGTTATGTTGAAAAAATTAGCGATTAGTAAATATGAGAGAGGTTATGAATGTGTGCGGCACACAGCCAATAGATTTGACAGCGTTGTCAACTTTGAAATTACAAAACGCACCAAAATGGAGATAAAAACGCGCCATTAAAAAAAACGCACCAAGTTTAGAATTTATTTTTTACCCAGAGTTATTTGATTACTTTGGCTTAAGTTCGTTTTTAATTTAATCTTTCGATCAAATTATTTTTTATTTAAGAAAGAAATTCAAAGCAAGTAACTATTGAACATTCAAAGAAAAATTTGGATGTATGGAAGGTTGAACTGCCATCAGATGTTTCGAGACCACCACAGTCTTCTCTCTCGCAAGGGTGTTGCGTGATCGTGAAAATACGTTGCTGTTGCTAAGCTGGTTAACAGGCTCGACAGCAACTTTTACTACAAAAACAATTATGTACTATGAAATTATAAAAGGGACAGCAAATCTCATGTAATGAAATGTTTATTTTTCTTTGCACAATACAAATTATCTACAACAACTAGACCGTTTTACTGTGTTCATATGATTTGGTACGTCTTAAACATCATCACTTGTTGTTCTTATTGGGGTCTGTAAAATTGATTGTAAAAATGTTGCACTGTTAAATGAAATGGTATTGAAGAAGGTGTATTTTATTGTAGAAAATTTGTTTCTCATACTGAAACCCAAATTTGTGTTGAATTTGCTTTGGTGTCACCAAAAATTAAAAAAAGCACCGAAATTAAAAAAAAACGCACCACGCACCAACTAAGGAATTTTTCGCACAAAAAATGTTAAAAAGCACCAAATATGGTGCGAAACCCACCGAGTTGACAGCGCTGAGATTTGACATATTTCTGGGGTATTTCTACCAACAAAATACAAGTGTTGTTTGGTGTTGTATTTGTTTTATTTATGATGGTACCTGTATTCACGGTTGCCAGATTTGACGACTTATTGCTATTTTAACGATTTTGGGTGTCAAAAATTGCATTTCGACGACTGGACGATTTTTGCCTTTAATTTGACGATTTTTAACAATTATAATTTTACACCATTTTTTAGAACAATTTTGAAGTTGATCAAGAACTTCGCAGCTTTTGCTACAATATGTAATAAAAGCATGGAGTAAAAGGGATAGCTATGTCATACTTAACTATTTTTATGTCGATAATTTTAGTATTACATGTTTTCCAAACCATTTCCTGTCCATAATTTATCAACTGCCGCATGCATATGGATGTATATCAACTAATTTAAGGAGCATTTAAAGCACGTCAAAAATTGTGAAGCGTTAAAATATAAAAAAATTTAAAATACTAGATGCTTAGTTAAAACAGTCGTTGATTTCTTTATTGATAAGAATTTAGTTCATTTCATGTAAAAACTGTTAATTTCTTGGTTGGGTTATTCATAATTGCTTATTATTTTGTTTATAACGCAGATTTCTATAAAAAAATTGTTTTATAAACCTAAAAAAAATTTTCTTTACTTTTAACGATTCCGGTTATATATATTGACGTTTTTGACGATTTTTCGCTCGAAATTTGACGATTTCATCCCTATTTCATCTGGCAACTATGCCTGTATTATTGTATCATGGTAGCACCCATAGAACAAGGGCTGCCAGATTAATTTGCGGAAAATCCTCAATTTGACGATAAAAAAATATATCATTTCAGCTATTAAAAATCGTAAAAAAATACATTAGGAAACTAAAAAAAAACAATTCATTTATTGACAGTTTTGTCAAAAAAGAAACAAACTAAAAAATGAAAATATTTTCGCAGATCGCTATCCCGCCAATTTCGAAAAACTCTTAAAAATCTCGAAGATCTTCTTGTTTTTGCTATAAACTCGAAATTTGAGGATCGGCGAGTCAAAGACATGTTATTAATTTGTGTTTTCTCAATTTTAACTTAAAAGGTGTAGCATGTATTTTGGCATCCGAATTTACCACAACATTTGTGAAAACTGTTCTTAAGATAGAACACATACGATTGACTTCTTTAGAAGCTTCTTTTTCACTGATTTAAATTACCCCCTGCCGTTAAATATCTTTCGAGTAGTTCAAGCTATTTTTGTTATGAATTGGTGTGTTTTTACTAGATTGTGAAATTTTGGTACAATTGATGCCGATTTGGTACAATTTTACCATTGCGACGGTACAATTTAAAAATTTTCATATCCCAACAGTGCTTCACACCACAAATATGTATGGATGTATATACTCCATACTAACGTCGGTGAAGGGTATACCAGATTCGGCACAGCCGAATATAGCACTCTTACTTGTTTTACATAACTTTATTATCCTCTTCAGACCGTGGGTACACGTATGTGTACATTAAAATATTTCAAGTTTAGGCAAATAGATAAAACTGGCTGCAATTGTGGATACTTGCGTTGCTTGTAATAGACTATCGGGCCTTAAAAATTATTAATAATATATTATATTAATTTGATACTTTATTCGACCTTACACTGGATAAATATTATTTATAAATAATAAATAATAATATATTATTTTAGCTGTAAATCAGAATCTAAAACAAATTATATAAAAATATTCTTTTGTTTTTGTTTAAAAAAATTTGTTTTATTACCTTATTTAGAGATTTGAAAGACAAAACATGATCTAGCATTATAGCTTCATGCTCGGGTCTGAAGAGGCTTCCTCGTGAAACTTCAGAAGTTGAAAAACAACATTTTATTTGAAAATTTTTAGTGTTTATCTCAAAAAAAATTTCATTTTTTTAATACATTATATTTTTTATATTATATATATTTTTATATTATATCTGCGCGATATGATGAACAAATAAACAATACAATTATTCTAAAAGCATAACTTTTATTTTATTTAAAAAAATTTAGATTATACTTCATTTTTGAAGTTGTCACTTTTCAGTACGAGAAAAGAAAACTATTATAAAGCAAAAAAAAATATTTGTTTACTTTTTTTGAAAAAAACAAGTTTTTTTATAGATAAACACTAAAAATTCTCAAACAAAATGTTATTTTTCAATTTCTGAAGATTCACGAGGAAGCGAAAACAATTTCATAATAAAGTTATGTAAAATAAGCCAAATTTGAACAACAAAAATGTTTAACAAAAAAAAATTATAACCGATTGTCGGCACAAATTGAAATTACCGGTAATTGCTGCAGGATTAGTAGAAGTTTTTTTAGTAAAAAATATAAAAAATTAAAAGTGTCGGACTTTGAGAAAAAAACAGTTTTTTCGGAAAACCCAAAATATTGCATATATCCGGGCTTCTGAAATTTTTTTCTTATTTTTTTCTGAAAACTACAAATAAAAACAAAAATTTCGGAAAAAACGTCCCAATACGTTAATTTTTGAAAAAGTTATAGCAATTTGAAAAAAGCTGTTTCATTAAAAAGTCCATAACTTTTTTCGGGTTATGTAAACAAAATTCAAAAAAAATTCTGAACAGCGTCTTTCCGGAGGTAGAAAAAGATAGAAAATTTTCAGCGAAATCAAAGGGGGTCGGGATAAAAATTTGTCTATTTGGCATGGAATGACCCATATGTATTAAAATTTCATTCATAAAATATTTTTATTTTTTTATCTGTTCAATTCATTCATAATTAAATATTTTTAATTTGCGTATGTTTTGTATATTTTTCCTCTAACTCTTATTATTTTGTAGAAACTCCACCACGTAATAGCAATATGTTGGACACTCAAAACACTGCGCCGGAACGTCATCATGACTCTGTATCACCTGATCGTGCGGAAGGTGGTAGGGGTAAGTAAGTGTTGTTTTTCATTTGTCACTTTTTTATGTTGTATGTATTTTGCGTTTCTCATGTTGCTCATTATTACTAATTTAGTATTTGATAGAGATGATGATTTCAAAATAGCATACATGTGGATTTTTGACAAAACAACTTAAGTCTAATTTTAAAAATTTTCAGGACAGCAGAAATACTGTCAAGGTACTGAATAAAACATTTTTGTTGGCTCTTAAGGAAACGTAAGAATTAGGCATAAATAAATGATTTTGATTAGGTATTATTAAATGATTTTGATTAGAGTTAATTTATAGATTTTTTCCTTTTTGCGACGTGTTTGAAATTCTTCTTTGGAAAAATCGTTATGAGCTAAATTTCTAAAACGTTTATATTTTCCTTGCCAATTATTGTATGGATATGGCGACTACAGCAAGAGATGCCTTAAAGATCTGCATTTAATGTTAATAAAAATTCAAAATTTTCTTAGCTCGACTTCAGTGCTTTTGTCAGAAGTCCACAGATATGTACATATGTATACATATCAGGCACATTAGGCACATAACTTTTCCCAATTTCTGCAAATAGAAAAATTGTCGGAATATAGTGGGATAGAACATGAAGATGTAAGAAGAATCATAGTATGGTATACTTTGCAACTGTCAAAAACTTTCCGCCCCAAACTTTTGTATTTCAGTTATTTTTAAATACCGCAGTTTACACACGTTCTTCTTCATATAACTAGTTTTTAGTACAAGTGCTTAATGCCCTAATGTTCCAAAACCCATTTCTTGAACTAAGGGAAGTATCGCTTAGGTATACAGTCAAAAATAAAAATTCCCATTAAATATTTCTTCAACACAAAAAAAGTTTAAAAGCACATACATAACTTCAAAACTGCGCAGAGCGTGCAACAAAAATTGTGCCAGACATTTTGAAATTGCGTAAATCATCAAAATTGTACTTTTAACTTGAAAACGTTTATGGCGTTTTCTTTTCTAGAAAATATGTAACATTTTTTAATTTTTATTAAAATTAAATCAATTTAGCATTCCTTTAAAACAAAAATTTACCTTCATAAGGAATGATGCAATAATTTCAAATAAATTCACGTCCTCGAAAAGTAATTATATTTCAAATTTTCATTGAAAAGTGCAAACTATGCAAAATTTTTTTGTAGAAAAGAAAACGCCATAAGATTTTAAAATATACGTTCATATTCTGTATTCCATACGGAATGAAAATGCTCAGAATTACCAAAGCATTGCTGCTGCAAATTATTATTTATAGTAACAATGCTATGGCAATTTGATTTCCTGCGTGTTGTGTCGTGTTTTGAAATTTTTGGCGTGGGTGTTTCGTACGTGTTGGTCATCCCGGTATTCGTGTTGGAAAATTTCTACACGCGCCCATCTCTAATTCAAAGTTTCTTGGCTCCAATGTAAATAGAACAGGTACATTCCACAGAATTTTTTCATTAAATAATTTCTGTTCAAAACATTCCAGGGGTCAATTCTTGTTCTGTGAAACGGTGAAATGAAAAGAATTTTCACCTTTTCATAGTAGTTTTGATTCTCGTTTAATGAAACAATGAAAACTAATGTCAATATTTTTTCATATGAAAAACATTGAAACGAAACAAAAGTTTTTCACAATTACACATCACTGCGATTCTTGTTTTGTGCAACAGTGAAAATAACTGTTAAAAACTTTTCATATGAAAATTTATTTTACACAGAAAATTTGTAAGTGAAAAATAAACATTTGGAGAATAGTAAGGTCAAACTTAGGAGGGAATAAATGTCTTGCGTTTTATAATTCGATTATTTATTAATTAAACGATGATTTTGATCTTCCAAACGATAGTTAATGATTTAAATATAAAATACACAATAAGTTATATTTCCGCACACGGACAGATACCCATGTACGCAACTCACTCTGCAAACACTTTTTCGGGGGTTAAAAACAAATAATACACTATGTATTCTTTTAAACTTTTATTGTTTTATTCTAGATAACGCAAAAACTATTAATAAACATATTTTTCCTAATAAAAACCATACAATATTAATAACTACACACAAATATCTCTATTGCATTTCTTTGCATGTAAATATTTCATTTTGATTTTGCCAGTTGATAACATAGTACCAGCGTTGACAACTCAGTGCTTTTCACACCGTTTTAGTGCTTTTTTAACATTTCGACGCGAAACATTTTTATTTAATCTTTTGTGCTTTTTATTTGGGTAGGTAGCACTAAACACAAAATTCAAAAATAAATTTATATATCTAAATAACATTTTTTCAAATGTAAACTTATCTGCAAATGCGACCCATTGCTGAACATACTTTTTTGCAGCCTTGTGGAAGAATAAGCAAATATAAATATTCAGTCGATAATAGCCTGTTGGAGTCAGTAGCAAAAATTTTCATCAAACTTTTGTCTCTTCCTTAGTCTAGGTTTACATACAGCAAGTTTTCTTGTGCAAGTTTCTAATTTATGTGTGAAAGATGAAATAGAAATATGTATATACAATTTGTAATCCTTTCTCTTGTTTTCTCCCAGCTGAATTAAAACTTGCCCAAGAAAAGTTGCTGTGTGTGAACCTGGACTTATTGAAATGCAGAAGTTGCGCGTTCTTAGCTTGATAAATCTATTTAATTGAGTCTAAAATACGTAACAGAATGTTTTTACACGCGGCTAACGCTTTGCTTCACATAAAAACGGCATAAAGGGAGAAAATTCATGTTGTGAAAACTATGATGTGTCTCGATTTAATTACGCTACGCAAAAATTAAAACGCTCGAGATCAAAATAGCAGATTTTTATACATATGGGCAAATCCCAGAAATGGTCCACCTATGGCAGAATTTTCGAGCTGTTAAAACTGTTTATATATGTTGATGGAATATTTTACTATATATTTAACCTTAAAAATATGTAAAGGAAAATTTGTTTGGGTGGTCCCTTTATAAATGGCAGGGATATACCTACAGATTATCTCGTAAACTATAAGGAATATGTCTGAAATTTATTATTTCGGCTTTTAGTTCAATATTTGAATTAATGTAAATTCAAATTATTTTTATTATCAGTGGAGTGTTGGAACATTCAAACCAGATTAGCACTACTGCTTTCGACAGGCCGCTACACCGTCTGCTCAGCGTTCTTGTTCACTTTTACCACTTACGAAGGTGGATATTTTTTCAAGGAAATATCAGCTATTTAACAAATTTTTGTCACGAAATATAATACAAGAATCTTTCATGTAAATTCTTGCAGTCACTTTATTGTCGAAATTTCCTCTATCTGATTTAATCCAACACTTACAAGCTCTTATTATTTTTTGTTTTTCGCTCTGATGGTCATTTTTATCAATACCTAAAATAACGAATATTATTAAAAGCTTTATTTTAGATAATAATATTATGTACAACTCCTAACTAAGTACTAAACACATTTTTGTTGTAAATTGTACAATTAAAAAGTTATAGCTATTTAAAAAAATTTAGCGTCCATCACGTAGCGTTCGTTACAAAGGGTTCACGGCTTTGGTAAAAACGACAATATTTTTTGGCTGCAAATAAGTTATTTTACAATTCTCTTATATTCCACTTTCTTTTATGAATTAGATTGTGTGCTTTATTATGTAAAATTCGCTAAAAAATACAAAAACACACTTCAAATTCCAAAGCTACTTTCACTTTTTGTGGCCTGCATAACAAAACTTTGTACCATAACATAAAAGTAAATTTTTTGATACCAGCTTCACAGCAAAGCACAAGTGCCAACAATATGAGACAACATCAAGCTGAAAAAGAAAAAACGAAAGAAAGTGTCCCCCTAGAAACTGATTCAGAAAATCCAAATGGGTATTGATCGTTATTTTAAAGTGGTAAATAATAAAAAAGACAAAGAAGTCCAAGATCGAAAAACCTTGCTCCATTGGCGAAAATGGCCAAAGATGGTAAATCGGATGCGGCGCTCTCTGAAAACCGCTCTTCACTTCTACAAAACGACGAAGACGAAATCACCATTGTCAGGTCAAGCAAGCCGCCCCCAATATACTTAAGAGAAAAAATCAAATGAGCTAATTAAAAGGCTAGTACAATTAATCGGTGAAGAGGCGTTTTACGTGATCCCGATAAAACGCGGTGAGATTAATCAAACAAAAATTCAAGTAAATGAAGAAAATCATTACAGCTCAATAGTTTCGGCGTTTGAAACACAAAATAAAAATTTTTACACCTACCAATTGAAAAATGAAAAGGCCTCCAGGTAGTGATAAAAGGCATCGATTCATACGTGGATCTAAATAAATATTTTAAAGTAAAAAATGTTACTAACATTAAAAATAGAGAGCGAGTTCCCCAACCACTATTTCGTGTGGAAATGGAACCAGTTGATATGAAATTAAAAAAGAATGAAGTACACCCCATTTACAGCTTAAGATATTTTCTGCATCGACGAATTACCGTAGAAGAACCACACAAGCGAGCAGGGCCCATTCAATGTCTAAATTTCCAAGAATATGGCCACACCAAACCATATTGCAAGTTGCGCACCGTTTGTGTCGTCTGTGGTGAACTACACAGCACTGCCAATTGTGATAAGCAAAAAGATGATTCCAAAAATAAAAAATGTAGCAATTGCCATCAAAATCACACTGCAAACTACAGGGCCTGCCCTGTCTATGTACATGTTAAGCAGTTTTTGTCTAACAGACGTAATCACACCTATGCTCAACCTAATACTTTCGACAATACAAATTATCCCCAGTTGCGCCAACCAGCTACCAGGCGGCCTTCATACGCCAACATTTTTAAGGCTAACCAGCCCATAGCGCAAAACATACCAAACAGCCAGTTCTCGTACGCTAATGCTTTGAAGTCTAACCAGCCCACAGTTCTAAAACGGCCTCTTGCCAAAGAAAACAGTGGTTTCAATTTTGATCGACTTGAGGCCTTAACAGAAATATTAATACAAACAGTAAATTTTTTTACAACCAACATGACCTGCATGATGCAGGAAGTGTTGAAAATGCAGTCTACATTATTGCAGGCTGCATTAAACAAACCATGAACTTAAAAATCTGTTTCTGGAACGCAAACGGCATCCGCCAACATAAAAACGAACTAGAATACTTCATGCTTATCTCTGAGACGCACTTGACTGCTAGAAGTTTTTTTTAAATCAACGGATATACTCTCTGCGACACAAAGGACCCCAAAGGTAGAGCTTGTGGTGGCTTGGGTATCCTAATAAAATCGCGATTAAAACACTACTTAATGAGTCTTCACAATGACTATCTTCAAGCAACTAACATCTGCATTGAAGCTTTTCATCAAAACGTGGTGATTTCATCAATTTACTCTCCTTCCAGGTACTCTATTACAGAAAGTCAATATAGTAGATTTTTTAATTCACTAGGCCCACGCTTTTTGGCCGCCAGTGATTACAACGCTAAGCACACGTTCTGGGGATCTCGCCTCATCACGCCAAAGAGTCGCGTTTTGTTTGACACAATTTCAAAAATGCGGTTAAATGTTATATCAAGTGGGCAGCCAACTTACTGGCCAACAGATCGCCGAAAAATACCTGATGTTATTGATTTTGGAGTGGTAAAGGGTGTGCCCAGCGAAATTATCCAAGTTGAAGCATCTTTAGATTTGTCTTCAGATCACTCACCAACTATTGTCACTATATATTCACATACAACATATTCACACAATTGTGATTTAACGATGACAACCACACGCATTAATTGGTTGAAATACATAAAATATTTTAGTGCTCATTGCGCAGAAAATATTCCATTAAAAACACCTGCTGACATTGATAACTCTATTAGAATGTTTGAGGCAAACTTTAAGCAAGCTGCTCTAAATTCTACTACTACAAATCTTCAGGTGAGATATAATAAAATTTTTTCAGCAGATGTAGAACGGCTTTTATCCGAAAAAAGAAGAGTTCGCAGAGAATAGCAACGCTACAGATACCCTCAGCTAAAATCTAGGCTGAAGAAATGTACTAAACAGCTGAAAACTCTACTAAAATATCAAAAAACCGCTTCTCTACAAAACTTTCTGAATGGGCTCCACGCAACACCTCAAACAGACTATTCGCTATGGAGAGCAGCCCGAGGCCTCCAAAGACCAGTGATATATAAGCCTCCATTGCGAGCTTCGAATGGAGACTGGGCAAGAACTGACGCTGAAAAAGGTAATCTGTTTGTAAACCACTTGCAGCAAGTCTTTACTTCAAATACGACTAATACTATAGTTGAGCTGCCACCAGTCCTCGCTATACCAGATGTTACTTTGAGGTTCAACATTCGTGAGATTGAACACTATATTGCGGGCTTAAATTCGAAAAAAGCTCCAGGCGCTGATAAAATAAGCAATAAAATGCTCTTAGAGCTACCCTATACTGCAAAACTGATAATTCTATTTATTTTTAACAGTATTTTGCGCCTCAAATGCTATCCCGCAGAATGGAAGGATTCGCTGATTACCATGATACCTAAACCAGGCAAAGATCATACGAAGGTGGAATCCTATAGGCCTATAATCCTATTGTCTTACATGTCAAAACTATTTGAAAAGCTACTTATGAGTAAGCTAACACCCATACTGAATCGTACTGGATGCATTCCAGACCACCAATTCGGTTTTAGGAGACAACATAGCACGATTGAACAAACACATAGACTCGTGAACGTGGTTAGAAAAACCTTCGAAGAAAAGAAATATTGTTCTGCGCTCTTCATCGATGTTTCTCAGGCATTTGATAAAGTATGGCACGAAGGTTTAATACATAAACTAAAGCAAAACCTACCCGAAAACATCCTTAAACTTTTAGAAAGCTACCTTACTGAGCGAAAATTTGTTGTTAAAGAAAGTAATTTTCAGAGCCCTCCGCAACCTATTGAATCCAGAGTTCCTGAAGGCAGCATCCTTGGTCCTCTATTATAACTGATATATGCCTCTGACTTGCCGGTAAGCTGTAATATACACATATCAACATTCGCTGATGGTACAGTTTTCTAAGTGTTCACACACAGAAAAAAAGGAATTTAAAATCCACATGGCGCAATTTTGATTGCAAATCATATTAAATTTACAAGAAATAATTTGTAGTTTGAGTGTGTTAGTGTGTTAGTGTTTACTTGCTTTGTTCATTGGTGCAATTCACTGTTCTGCTTAGTTGTGTGACTTGTTGTTGTTTATTCTTACATGTGTCGTCTATGTATACGACCAGCGAATATTTACTGCTGCTGGTTTAAAACTACCATTGTTTCATATTAATTTTAAACGGAAAATAATTAATCTAACCTTAAATCACCGTTAAAACAATTTTGTTATAAACGTTAAGTTTCATTTTCAATCGACATGACTATAACTTTAATTTCAAATAAGTTTTATGTTAAATAATCATTTAAATCATGTTGAATTAAAATGAAATGCATTTTACATACGATGGTATTTATTTAGTGTATAAGTAAAGAAAAGTTTGATGCTGTTGTGGCTGCAGTGGTTAGAGCGTGGACTATCATGCAGGTGGCACGAGTTCAAATCTCGGCTGGGGCAGTCAGCTACAACGAAAAGTTTTCTGATGACTCTCACGTAAGTAAAATAATTAATAAAATAGCTACATTAAAGTCATGTTGTTTCAGCTTGATATAACTTTAATTCAATATGATTCTTCGTGTTGTTCCAATATCAAATTCACATTGTTTCAACTTGAAATAACTTTGATTCAACATGATTCTTCGTGTTGTTCCAATATAAAATTCACTTTGTTCCAACTTGAAATAACTTTGATTCGACATGATTCCTCGTGTTGTTCCACTATCAAATTCACGTTGTTTCGACTCGAAATGACTTTGATTGAATGTGATTTTTCGTATTATTTCAGTATCAAATTCATTTTTATTTAACTGTACTGGAATATTAAATCAACATGAAATATTGTTAATTCAAAAGGAGAAATGTTCTTTCAAGATTATTGTAAATCATGTTGATTTAACATGAAACACCTATGAAGCAAAATCACTACCGAAAAATGTTAAGTTAAGCTGGTTTTCGACGATTGTACATGGACTTTTTCTGTGTGCACAAAAGCCATCAAGAAGCCACCCGCAATTTGCTAGATTATATACCCGAGTTGGAACAATGGCTAAAACAATGGCGGATAAAAATTAACGAACAAAAATGTCTACACATTACTTTTACATTGTGCAAAGAAACCTATACAAATAAATAACCAAACTATACCTCAACACACTGAAGTAAAATATCTCGGTGTTCATCTTGATCGTCGTCTAACATGGAAGTCACACATAAATGCAAAGGTGACCCAAATGAAATTAAAAGCAGCTCAAATGCATTGGCTCATTGGAAGGAACTCTACTCTAAGCATAGATTGTAAACTTCTTCTATACAACTCCATTCTAAAACCAATATGGTCCTACGGAATCCAGTTATGGGGCACTGCCTCGGCATCAAATGTAGAAAAAATTCAAAAGCAACAAAATAAAATACTCCGTACGATTACAGCAGCCCCATGGTATGTCAGAAACAACCAAATTCATAAAGACCTAGATGTGCCGCCGGTTAAGACAGTGTTTTCTAAACACGTGACAAGCTACATAAAAAGACTTGAGTTGCACCCAAATCCCCTAGCCCGAAACATCATTAACTTTAGAGGCCACACTCGGCTGAGAAGGAGGGACACTCTTGCTCTCAGCCGAACACGAGAGACGTAAACAACCAAAGAACCAACCGCTGAAACAAATATTTTTGTCTGGCACTGGCTAGACTTAAAAATTAAAATTTTAGGTTTAAGATTTGATTACTTGTTGTTAGTTCAATTTTATTGAAGATACAATAAATAAATACATATAACCGAAAAAAAAATCTACGATGAAAATATATCTTATTTCACCTGATATGAAAATACTGAGGACTTACAATTTGATTTGGGTATAGTCTCAAAGTGCAACTTATATAGTCTTCTACATGTAACAATGAGTTTTATACCAGTTATAAATAGTTCTCTAATAACTTCTGTTTGAATAGATTTTATTTCTTCAAATAAAGATATCAAGAGTTTTCGAACAAGTTTTTGAATATAATGGGTTGAATATTAATAAACCGGAAAAAAATTAATTTTTTTAAACGTTACAGATTGGAAAAAGTACTTTTTATGTCGTGGGGGTACTGAGGTATTTTGAGAATGAAAAAGTATTAAAAATAGTGTAATAGTACTGAATTTTCCATCACTGACGTACATAACTATTTCTTATTTCATTTTCACAATTCCACTGTTCATGTAGCAAGAAGCCAAGATATTAAAATTTGTTTACTCTTTCTATGTGTTGATTATTGACCGTCAGTGTAGCATTTGGGTACAGTGCTTTTGATCGACTTACAATCATGAACTTAGTTTTCTGGATATTTAAATTCAAGCCAAAGTTGTTACTGTGATCATTGACCGCTTGTAACATCGTTTGAAGATCTTCCATTTTATCAGCTAGAATAGTTGTGTCATCGGCATATCGTATGTTATTAATAAACTGACCGTTGACTTTAATTCCTGCTTCAATTGCTCCGATGGCTTCTTGGAAGATTGCTTCAGAATAAATGTTAAATAGGAGAGGCGATAAAATACAGCCTTGGCGAACTCCTCTATTAATAGGTATATAATTAGTGGTAAAATCATTACCACAAACTTCTGCAGCTTGCCTCCAATAAAGGTTCTTAATGCAACGTATGTCTTTTTCATCAATACGTAGTTCTCCAAGGATTTTCATTAACTTGTCATGCTTTGTACTCTGTCAAAGGCTTTTTCGTAGTCAATGAAACAAAGAAAAACATCTTTGTGAACATCTCTGCAGTTTGGACTAAAACTTGTATGCAGAATATCGCGTCCCTGGTTCCCATGCGTCTCTGAAGCCAAATTGGTTGTGTCCAAGTGATGCTTCGCATTTACCGTACAATCGTTGTTGGATAATTTTCAGAAATATTTTCGCGACGTGATTCATTAGAGAGATCAGTCTGTAATCTTGACATTTTCTGGCATTATTATACCCTTCACCAAAAATGGAAAGGGTATATATCGGTTTGTCATTCCGTTTGTAATTTCTACAATATTAATTTCCGCTCAATAAATTATATATATTCTGAATCCTTATATATACAATAGCTGATTTAACGCTGTCCGTCTGTCCGTCTGTCGTCTGACCGTTTAAAAATTTGGTGGCAGTTTTACGAAGGCCCTACATAACCTAAAGACTTGAATTTTTGACCACATGTTTGAATGTGTTATGTGCGTGACACATATAAAAATTAACAAAATCGGTTCATTAATAACTGAGATATCGGTAAAACTGAGTTTAGTTAGTTTTACTTGATTTTTACGACTTCCGAAGTCCTAAGATCATAAAAAGTTAACCGTTCTATCAAGTATAGTTTCGAGAAGTTCTATAATAAATATCATCCAAATCGGTCCGTAAATGGCTGAGATATGGCCAAAAAGAAAAAGGAAATTTGCAAAAATAAATAGGCGGTTCTCGACATTTTATATAAATATAAAATGCATAGAAAAACCCCCAGTATTGAACCCGCGCTTATGGGCCGGAGGTTCAAGTAACAGACCACTCGACTACTGAGGCTTGCTTCACAAAGCTGTATATTTACTTAACTTAGACTGCTTCTTATTTCCACAGTTCAAACAAAAAGGGAGTGATGTACATAATTATACCAAAGTTGCTTTTTGTCACTACTACATTGACATTTGTTTTATTATACACCAAATTTGGTATATTTTTTTTTTATTACAATTAATTGGCTGAATGTAGCAACAATTTTGTTTGGTTTCCTTGGGTGGTGGGAATGTGTGTACATAAATAAACATTACCCAACAAACCAAATGCCTTAAGAAAAATATTATAAGCTTGAAAAACATATTAGAATGTGTACATTAATTTTTATATATAATTGCACATCCACTCACTTTGCAATTTAAACCAACCTTAACAGTGCTCAACAAAAAAGATAAATGTATTTGTTGACTGTTTTCGCGTGCCGCTTATGAATTATATGCGTAAAAAATGCAAAAAGACTTTAGAATGGATTGAAAAATACATCAATGTTTCAATAGTCGCCTTCCGTTATTCAGTATATGTCGTTTATAGGCATACTTGGAAATATCATTGTTGAAAACTGCTTGTGATATCACATTTTATAAACATAATAATAAATCAATTTAAAACAGCTTAAAACCCACTATTTATTACTACATTTATACGCACGTGTTATTTGCAAATAAATATGTAGTGCTGCCAAGTACGTATTTTTATTGTAACTTACTAACTCACGAAAAAGTTACTGATTAACGCGCTATTTGCAAATAAGAAGTTTGGTTACCCACCTTTACTTTACATATGTTTGTTAATAAAAAATAGATAAATATAATCACAAATAGATGAATAAACAGTGATTTAATAAGTTACAATAAAAAAGTATTTGGCAGCAGTTTACGTTTTTATTTGCAAATAAGCTTTGCGTATCAGCTAGGTATACCTATATTTACTTTTTCTCAAGTTGTATTGTAGTTTGTTTGCTACATGGTTTGTTGGGTATATTAAACTCATTCTTGATTTCACGGCTGCCAGATTTGACGATTTATCGTCATTTTGACGATTTTATTTTCCAAAACTAGCAAAGTGACGATTTGACGATTTTTTTCATGAAAAGTGACGGTTTTATGCAATGCTAATAATATAGCGATTTCTTTAAATAAAGCCGAATTCATCATTTCGTTCGTACAAAGTAGGGATGTAACGATACACCTTTTTGCCGATCCGAAACCGATACTCAAAAAGAAATATCGGCGATACCGATTCCGATACCGATTCCGGTACCGATACGCATATTGCATTCAATACAAGTTAAAATTAACAAAATTCAAGTAGGGTATTTTTTTATTAAACAAAATTACAGTGTAAGAGATTATTAATCTTTAAAATTTACATTAACCCATTAACAAAATTGGAAGCAACTTTTAAGGAACTACATTTTCATTGCTTCCAAAGAATCTATATTAAAAAAAATTAGTAGAAAAGCAAATAAAATTTTATTTAAGTTATACAAAAATTTTTAATTCCTTTATAATTAAAAAAATACCATGCTTTTTACAAAATCGAATTTTAAAGGACATTTATCAACTAATACCTGCCTGTTCTGTAAATCGATTACATCCCTAGTACAAAGTTTATGTCCCGACAAAACAGCACAAAAAAAATATTTTTGTAAACGAGACAGTTTGATTATCCTCGTCGTATATGTGTATGAAGAGGACTTACATATACGAGAGCGCGTCAATAAGTTCGTGACTTTTTGAATTTCCCGCCTTTTAACTGAATGGGCAACACTTTAACAAGGTCAAAATTTTGACAAGCTGTGTCATTTCGCTTGCGTTTGACAGCCATTGATAGTAGACTACTATGAAAAAAGTGGTCCGTACATTTGACCAGACTCACCTAACTACAAGTGTTTTGATGTGGTGAATCCGAATCTGAGGTCCGTTTGATTGACGGGGTAACGAGGCGCGAACATAATGTCATATTTTAGTTTGATTTTTTTTTACAAAACTGTCAATAAATGTATTGAATTTTCTGGTGTCCGATATTTTTGACAATTTTTTATAGTTGAAATGACAATATATTTCTTTTTTATCGTCAAATTGACGATTTTTCCGTAAATTCATCTGGCAGCCCTGCTTGTATTTCCTTTATTGTCAATTACAGTGCTGCCACTCGATGTTTTCCAATTCCGAAGCGTTCGGGGGATATATGTTTTTGGTAATGTACTCTTAGTACTTGTGTTATGTTATATAAAGAGCATGAATTTATAATTGATTTTTGATAAAACCTTGAATCTTCGATCATTCAACGGATATTGATCGAACAGAATTTGAATCTAAATATAATTTAAAATTCATATGTTGTAAAGTGGCTGCTACACAAGTCAATATATTGACTTCAATATATGTGTTTGTGTGCGTTTGTTATGAAAATCAAAAACATTGCATTGCATTGCAGATTTTCAAAACTTTGAGATTATTCATACTAAAGTATTCAGTGGGTTACTAATAGTTGATAAATTAATCGAAGAATTTTTAGGAAACAAGTAACTCGAAAATTTTATATCACATAGCCGACTAAAATATATTGAGCCAATTCGAACTAAATATCATATTCTTTTTTCTTTTTTGTATTATACTACAAATTTTAAAACAACAATATGTATAGAAAAATGTCAGTATTTTACAAAATAGACAATACGATAGTCAGTAGATATAACATAAATTCTTTTTTTAATTTTAACTGATGAATGAATTAGTTAAGTCCCATTAAAATGTTAACTTCTGCATTGAAATTAATTACATACTCTTTTGCATATGCATAAATATATTTTTATATAACTCTTTGTTTTTGAGATTTCATTGCTGTAGAACTGGGTATTTTATATTTGCATCATCTGGCATCATCTTTTTTTTTTATAAAGAGAAGTAACACAAGAACGAAAAAGAACCAACCAAGCGAAAAAACTTTGTTATAAAGTTGGATCAGGGATGGCAAAGTTGGTACAGTTGTACCATTTTTGGTACAATTCGAATTTTAAAAGTACAATGGTACACCAATGACTTATTTAGTACAATTAATAATTTTTCATTTTTTCTAGAAAACCACCTAATGCAGTTCGTTTATTATGACAAAGTATTTTATCCTTTTCGTCCGCTCATACATATGCTACTTTTATCTGAATTAAATTTTGCGAAGTATACGAGATTTTTTAGATTAGAAATCGCAATATATGGATCCGACTTAAGCACAGTTTCCCTTTTCCCATGTACAGAGAAGTGATGTAATTTCTGTACTTAAAAAATTAAAAAATGTTTCTGGTTTCAAAATAATGGGGTACAATTATGCCCAAAAAAGTACAATTTAAGCGAACTATTTGTACAATTCCAAATCTCATATGCCATCCCTGAGTTGGATGCTTTTGTTATGTTGAAAAAATTAGCGATTAGTAAATATGAGAGAGGTTATGAATGTGTGCGGCACACAGCCAATAGATTTGACAGCGTTGTCAACTTTGAAATTACAAAACGCACCAAAATGGAGATAAAAACGCGCCATTAAAAAAAACGCACCAAGTTTAGAATTTATTTTTTACCCAGAGTTATTTGATTACTTTGGCTTAAGTTCGTTTTTAATTTAATCTTTCGATCAAATTATTTTTTATTTAAGAAAGAAATTCAAAGCAAGTAACTATTGAACATTCAAAGAAAAATTTGGATGTATGGAAGGTTGAACTGCCATCAGATGTTTCGAGACCACCACAGTCTTCTCTCTCGCAAGGGTGTTGCGTGATCGTGAAAATACGTTGCTGTTGCTAAGCTGGTTAACAGGCTCGACAGCAACTTTTACTACAAAAACAATTATGTACTATGAAATTATAAAAGGGACAGCAAATCTCATGTAATGAAATGTTTATTTTTCTTTGCACAATACAAATTATCTACAACAACTAGACCGTTTTACTGTGTTCATATGATTTGGTACGTCTTAAACATCATCACTTGTTGTTCTTATTGGGGTCTGTAAAATTGATTGTAAAAATGTTGCACTGTTAAATGAAATGGTATTGAAGAAGGTGTATTTTATTGTAGAAAATTTGTTTCTCATACTGAAACCCAAATTTGTGTTGAATTTGCTTTGGTGTCACCAAAAATTAAAAAAAGCACCGAAATTAAAAAAAAACGCACCACGCACCAACTAAGGAATTTTTCGCACAAAAAATGTTAAAAAGCACCAAATATGGTGCGAAACCCACCGAGTTGACAGCGCTGAGATTTGACATATTTCTGGGGTATTTCTACCAACAAAATACAAGTGTTGTTTGGTGTTGTATTTGTTTTATTTATGATGGTACCTGTATTCACGGTTGCCAGATTTGACGACTTATTGCTATTTTAACGATTTTGGGTGTCAAAAATTGCATTTCGACGACTGGACGATTTTTGCCTTTAATTTGACGATTTTTAACAATTATAATTTTACACCATTTTTTAGAACAATTTTGAAGTTGATCAAGAACTTCGCAGCTTTTGCTACAATATGTAATAAAAGCATGGAGTAAAAGGGATAGCTATGTCATACTTAACTATTTTTATGTCGATAATTTTAGTATTACATGTTTTCCAAACCATTTCCTGTCCATAATTTATCAACTGCCGCATGCATATGGATGTATATCAACTAATTTAAGGAGCATTTAAAGCACGTCAAAAATTGTGAAGCGTTAAAATATAAAAAAATTTAAAATACTAGATGCTTAGTTAAAACAGTCGTTGATTTCTTTATTGATAAGAATTTAGTTCATTTCATGTAAAAACTGTTAATTTCTTGGTTGGGTTATTCATAATTGCTTATTATTTTGTTTATAACGCAGATTTCTATAAAAAAATTGTTTTATAAACCTAAAAAAAATTTTCTTTACTTTTAACGATTCCGGTTATATATATTGACGTTTTTGACGATTTTTCGCTCGAAATTTGACGATTTCATCCCTATTTCATCTGGCAACTATACCTGTATTATTGTATCATGGTAGCACCCATAGAACAAGGGCTGCCAGATTAATTTGCGGAAAATCCTCAATTTGACGATAAAAAAATATATCATTTCAGCTATTAAAAATCGTAAAAAAATACATTAGGAAACTAAAAAAAAACAATTCATTTATTGACAGTTTTGTCAAAAAAGAAACAAACTAAAAAATGAAAATATTTTCGCAGATCGCTATCCCGCCAATTTCGAAAAACTCTTAAAAATCTCGAAGATCTTCTTGTTTTTGCTATAAACTCGAAATTTGAGGATCGGCGAGTCAAAGACATGTTATTAATTTGTGTTTTCTCAATTTTAACTTAAAAGGTGTAGCATGTATTTTGGCATCCGAATTTACCACAACATTTGTGAAAACTGTTCTTAAGATAGAACACATACGATTGACTTCTTTAGAAGCTTCTTTTTCACTGATTTAAATTACCCCCTGCCGTTAAATATCTTTCGAGTAGTTCAAGCTATTTTTGTTATGAATTGGTCTGTTTTTACTAGATTGTGAAATTTTGGTACAATTGATGCCGATTTGGTACAATTTTACCATTGCGACGGTACAATTTAAAAATTTTCATATCCCAACAGTGCTTCACACCACAAATATGTATGGATGTATATACTCCATACTAACGTCGGTGAAGGGTATACCAGATTCGGCACAGCCGAATATAGCACTCTTACTTGTTTTTCTTTGGGATTGTAATAAATGATGATTTTAACCAATCTTCTGGGTACATTCCAGTGTCATAAATTTTATTAAATAGTTCTACAGAATATTTAGGTTATCATCGTTTATAAGTTTGATGAGTTCTGCTAATAATTGGTCAATTCCTATAGCCTTAATGTTTTTAGAATTTCGTATAGCTTTTCTTATTTCATCTTTCGTAATGGGTAGGCCCGTAAGTTCTGATCTTTCATCTAAAGAGTCTGCGGATCTAGAGTCGTCGGAAAATAGTTGGCGAATATAGGTTTCCCATACATATTTTTTCTCCTCTATTTCTGTAACTATTTCATTATGGTTGTTAACTAAAACAGTTGGAGTTCTTTTTCTTTGTAGCCCACAGCTTTCTTTAAGTTTTTTATGTAAGTTAAAGTCGTCATGGAGTGAGTGAAGGTTTTCTATTTCTATAAATTGTCCTTCTAACCACGTGTGTTTTGCTTCTCGTATCTTTATTCTTATAATTCTATTTAGTCTGTTATATTCAATTACATTAACATTGCGATATTTCCTCCTTTCGTCCATAAGTTCCAATATCTCCTCTGTTATCCATTGGTTTTTGGGTTTATTACGTTTTAACCCAAGCTTGTTCTTCGCCACGGTTTTTATAATTTCGGTAGTGTTTTCCCAGCTATCATAAACATCATCACAATTGATAAACTGTAGTCTGTTGTTAATTTCAGTTATTAGGCTATTCTTAATTGCCTCGTCTTTCAGTTTTTCGACATCGATTTGTCTAGATTGCGTTTCTTTCTTTGCTGATGTCAGTTTTAACTTTACTGTTGCTGAAAGTAAATTATGATCTGATGGCACATCTGCACCAGGGTAAGTACTAGCGTTTTTGATTGATGTACTAAATCTTTTATTTATCATTATGAAATCTATTTGATTCTGGATGATGCTATGGTTGTTGTCCTGTGGAGATTTCCAAGTGTATAGCCGCCGAGGCGGTAAACAAAAGTAGGTGTTGCAAATTGTCAGTTTTTTCCTGGCAGAATTGAATTAAACGGTCACCACGCTCATTTCTTGACCCCAAACCATAATTTCCAAAGATATTATGCACATATATATTCCCAACTTTTGCGTTAAAATCACCCATTACAATATTAAGATAGTGTTCTTTAGTAAGCTTTAATAGTTCTGAAATTTCCAGATAGAACTCTTCAATTTCTTCTTCGCTACTATCAGCTGTAGGTGCATATGCTTGAATAATGTTTAGCTTTAGCGGTTTTGCGTTTATCTGGAATAATAATGATCTTTCTGAGTAGGGAATGAATTGTTCAATGCAATTTATATATTCTTTTGCAATGATTACTCCAAAACCACGTCTGTGTTGGCTACTATTACTGCCAGAGTAGTACATCTTACAGTCAATTGATTGAAATTCTCCAGACCCTGGCCACCATGTCTCGCTAATACTGAGAATACCAATATTGAAACTTGAACAGTATTAATAATTTTTCCCGCTTCATATAGACTTCGAACGTTCCATGTAGAATTTTTAATGTTGTTTTAGTTTTACCTCCGGGGATTCTTAGCACCCTCGTTTTGCCAGAGACTGAATGCCGTGTATTTGTTGTAACTTGTATGTAATTTTTCTAGGCATTTGTACTTCAGTGGTTTCCCGTTGCCTTCTGAATGGTTTACGATGTCCTTTCGTTTGTGAGTTTCAGTGACTATTTGCAATTTAATTATCATCTAATTACCTGAGACGCATCTGTGTTAGCCTGCCATTCAGGTTACTCACATGGATTGTTCTTAGCTTCGGTGCTCCCCTTCAACCTTACCGGCATGGGTGGCCCTACCAGTAGCTACGCTACCGCCGGTATTGCGCTCAGGGTCCTTGCACTTAATGAGCGTCCTCACCACGACAAGGTGACAATCCGTCGAGAGACGAATATTTATATATATATATATATATATATATATATATATATATATATATATATATATATATATATATATATATATATATATATATATATATATATATATATATATATATATATATATATATATATATATATATATATATATATATATATATATATATATATATATATATATATATATATATATATATATATATATATATATATATATATATATATATATATATATATATATATATATATATATATATATATATATATATATATATATATATATATATATATATATATATATATATATATATATATATATATATATATATATATATATATATATATATATATATATATATATATATATATATATATATATATATATATATATATATATATATATATATAAATCATGTGTACGTGTGTTTATTTATGCTAATCTCCGAAGCCGAATTACTGATTTCAATGAAGCTCTGTGATTTTTTATAGTTTTTTTTCAGATTGAAAGATAGGATACTTTTGGAGCAGTACTGACTGACTCTTCATCGTCACTCAGTAGACTCACCTTCTGATACATAGATAGTCATGAAAACGGTTAAATTCTTTAATATTTTTACATTTGAAGGATTAAAACATAATTTTGGCAGTTTATAGGTACATACCGCATTTATCTTAGAAAATAATAAACTTAGGAAAAATAAATTTTATGCAATTTAATTACCTTTGAGGATTTTTTTGTAAGGGAAATTTTATGCGACGGTGCTTTCTTAGAGAAAGAAGTTTTGGGGAAAAGATATTTTGTGTAAAGGCACTATCGCGCTTGTTCTGAAAATCACGAGATGTCAAATCACGCCGATTTCAAAAAATTAACAAAGGCTAAATTATTGCTTTTGTAAATTGCTCGATTTATAGCATCGGAAGTTCGAATAATATATTCTATGGTAAATGACAAAAACTTAAAATACCATAAAACCACCAACAATTCAGCTATTAACAGTTTGTTTTTTAAATCGCGTGACTTAAAATCACTGTTATTTTTAGAACCAGCCTGTATATAAAAATTGAATTTTTTTTAAACAATTTTTTTTTACAATGTACATACAATGTACTTTTGAGGAGGTACTTTGTGAAAATATTACTTTTTGCAAGAAGTACTTTTATTCTCACAAAGGAATCTTTATTACACGGTTCCACATTTTATGCTTTGTGAAACAGCATAAATAACTTTTATATCAATCGTTTTCTTATCAATAAAGACAAAAATAACTGGTACTGACTTCCTGCCTGAGTTCCAAGTACATACTCGTAATTACTGCGTGTAAAGAAATATGGGAATTCAGGTTCGCTCATTTCTCAAGCAACTTACCATTTACTAGTACTGATATTAAAATTAATTTTTGACATTTATTGTTTACTACATATATGTACGTTCTAACAATACAACTATGTTCTACATACATACTATGTTAGAACATACATACTATATGTTCTAACATGACAACTTTTTGGTCACGAAAGTTTTGGCGTTAAAAGGGATTTACTATTTTTTAAAGAATTTATTACCAATCTTATGGTTTGTTTCCTATGTCAACTTTTTGCCAGTTTTGTTGATATTCAAGACAACACATTTCTTGCTGCATTTGACCTACTTTACATATTTTAACATGGTTTTCACAATTCAGACGGATTATATGAGTAGAAAATTTTACGGAATTTAGGCGATAAAAGAAATTATCTTTGTCCAAAATTGAAACATTTTCAATTTTATAACTTATTTTATGCTGTGTTATAATAGTAAGCTGAAGTATTTTAAAGAAAATTAGAAGCTTTTTCCGATTTACGAACTTTTGCTACATATGTAAGTGATTTTGAAAATTTTTTAGCATTTAATGACAACATTATATTATATAATGACAATATTATATTATAATTCAACTTTAAAAACTTAATGCAGCACAGAAATTTTGGGTGGGCAATGCACCCTACAGAGCAGAATTTTGATTTTTATTGTAAAATCAAGGAAAATTTATAATACCCAAAGCATGTTGACAATATTGTATAATATTCTTTTGATTTTGATTAAATTTTTTCCCTGTTTATTTTAAATTAATAATTAAATTTTTGTATAGTCTACGGCAAAATTTAAATACTAATAAGACTAAAATATCCAATAGTATTGTGTAATGTATTTCGCCATTTACAAATCTAAACCAAATCTTATATCTGCGTTCTAAGGTTGATAGGTTCAGGATATGTTACATATACAAACTTAGCTCAATTTTATATACAAAATGTAAAAATCGAATAATTATTTTTTTGGTTCAAGTTCAAGGTTTGGATTAGCAAATAATTTTTTTAATTAAGTAGCCTCGAAATGAGCACTGATCCGTGCTGCTAAACTGGTGCATATACATATATATTAATTATTATTCCTTTTCTAATAAAAAAATTTTAATTTAAAAATTGCTTATTTAGAGAAGTAATTTCCGAATTCAAATATTTAAATTATATATATATCAAAGTGTAAAAATTAGGGAATTTGTACGATTAGTACGATTAATCAGAAAGCTGATTAAGGAAATAGTTCTAAATTTGATTATACTGCATATACACCAGAGCAAAATCTAGCAGATTACAATTGAAATCATTGTCGATATCTATCCCGCTTACACCAAGCTTTTTGACCTTTATAAAGATATCGTTTTGTATAGGAAATATAATAAGAACCTCTAGATTAAGCTCCAAATCTCGTTAGTACTAGCTTTCGCTCAGATGTAAATGAACCATTATTCAAAACGAGGATTATTTGACAAATCATGTTTTAAAATAATTCATATTTTGAACAATGGAATAAATTGTGTTGTTATTTTTGTCTTGTTTTTTGTTTTTATGCTCTTGCTTATATTTTATTTTATATTTCATTCGTTCTTTATTTGCATATGTGAATTTAATTTTCTTTGTTTTATTATTTTGAATAAAATGATTTAAATTTGAGTAATAAAAATTTTATTTATTTGATTAATCAATATTTTGATTAATCATAAAATAAAAAAATATCAAAATTTCAGTAAAATGTTGCTTAATCCAATTTATTAAAACGAAAATACTATTAAATTTCTTAAAAACAGTGGAATTATACATATACGACTATTTGACGTTTGAAAGCATCGTCCTGACGATTTGTTCGAAGAAATTTAACGATTTTATCCCAGCTTTATCTGGCGCCTTTGTTTGTAACATCGATCTAAGCATATTGTATTATTTATACACACATGCAAACATAGACAAATATGGATGCTGTGGTACGCCATCTTTATGTGAAATACAGTGTCGCACATATATATTGCCACAATAAGTTTGTTTAATATTACGACCAATGTTTTCACTTCAGAGATATTCGGTGGATAACATATTTTTGCACAAAGTTATTCAGCAGTCTTCTATTAAATACATTGTAATTTGTTTACATTGTATCATTTTGTGCATATATAGTTACCCTACAGACTAAATAACTAGTATGTGGCTAGATACATATGTATATATATACTAGTTGCTTTTTACTTCGGACTAGTGGCCTATCTGTCCATTTTTCATATACTGTATGTATGTAAATTATAGTGCTTCAAAAAAAAACTTTTTCTTCTATTTGGTATAAAAAAGGTCTCCCACAACATCAGCTCTATATTTTGATTCTACGCGAAGCTCAACGAATTTCAGTTATTCAATACAACTTACATGGAACAATTTCTTTTTTTTTCGTATTTGTCAAACAAAAGTGCGAAAAACAACTTTTTCATCTTGATGGGCATATTCTTGAAGGAAATCAAATTTTCCACAAGAAACCACCTAAACGATTTTTTCGTAAACTTAAAGGGTAAAAAGTTATCATACTTTGAATACTAGCAATTACAGTACTGAAAGTACTTCATAGCTTATCCCCACTTTGTTCCTAGTATTTAAACTCTGAGAACTTTTTACCCGTTAAGTTTACGAAAAATTTTGCAAGAGGTTTTTTGTGGAAAATTTCCTACAAGAACATGCCCATTAAAAAAAAATATTTGTTCGTAGTTTTGTTTGACAAATACGAAAAATAATTGTTCTAATTATTTGTATGGAAAAACTGAAAGTCGTTCAGCGTCGCGTAGAGTCAAAATATGAAGCTGATCTTGTGGGAGAGCTTGTTTTATACCTTCTAGAAACTTTTGGGATTATAGCACTTTAAAAAAAATTTTTTTTGAAGCACTCTAATGTACATATGTATGTATATAACTATATATCGGTTTTAGCATTATGTTGTCATAGGAGCCCAACTAGCTCATTTTTATATGTACATATGTATGTACTTATATGTACATATGTATGTACTTATATTCTACTTTAAATGCTAGTTATTGTAAGATAATGCGCTTACTAGTATTTTTATTTATAGTTTTAAAATTAAAAGAAGCTTTCGCTCAACCGTGCTACGAGCAGACGTTGTCTTCATTTCAAGGCTAATACTCTACCTACTAAACAACTTTCTGCATATTTTTTAAAAGCTAAAAATTTGTATGATGTAATTTACACCTGAAATATATGTAACTTTTTATTTTTTGCCATTCTTTAACTAAAATGAACTCGCTACAGACCCGTTAAAGCTAATAATATGACTGTCTCAAAACCTTATTTATTTATTTTATTTATTTATTTATTTATTTATAAGGTAATTCCAATACAACAAGAACTTGTCTTATATTATAGTATTGGTTAGTATTTGGCATATGTATGTAACATGTTCACAAATTTTATTTAAAAAATAAAAAAAAATAAAAAAGAACAATATTTAGAATAAATTACATGAATAAATAAGAAATAGTTTTTACAAATAAATAATAATAAACGGTACAATTAAGACAGGTGAAACAATTAGTTTGTTCATACGTTTGCAAATAGTAGAATATTACTACGAAAAGTGCTTAAATATGGCAGATTTAAAATGACTTGCATTGTTTATGACTTGTAATTGAGGGGGTAGCTGGCTCCAAAGACGAATTGAATTAACGAAGAAATGTTGCGCAGAGATAGCTTTAGTATATTTTATGCTATTTATCCTGTTTCCTCTATTCGATCTAGAAAAGGTTATTTTCCGAAACAGGTAGGTTGGTTGCTGGTTATATACAATTTTATGTAAAAACAGTAGTGCTCGGCACTTTAGCAAATTATCAAACGTTATACTATAGATTTGTTTTGCAAATTGTGATATGCTTCTGTTCCTTTTGATAGCAAATACATATCTAGCAATGGTGTTATATGTTACATTTAGCCTTCGCCTACTTACAGCATCGCAACTAGCAAACAGCTCACAACCATACATAAGAGTTGGCAATAAATAAGTTTTGGCTAATAGCATCCGGATATGAATCGGTGTGAAATATTGTGTCATCCAAAGATTCCGAAGCATAGCAAAGGTTTTCCCACAGTTTATTTTAATGTGATCTGACCAATTGAGTTCTTTATTAAATATAACACCGAGGTTTTTAGCAGATTCTACAAAGCTTATGGTCGTATTATTAATATGTATTGGTGGGAGACACATTGCGAAGTTTTTAGGAATTCCCACGGCTAAAGCAGCTGATTTGTTGGGATTTAAACTTAATCCATTTGCAGATGCCCATAAGTAAATTTGATGCAGATCCTGGTTTATCATCCGTACACAATTAGCTGCGTCATCAACACTGCAACTAATATAAAGTTGTACATCATCAGCATACATTTGTATTTGACAATGTTTTACATGCAATGGAAGGTCGTTAGCATATATCGAATACAATAGTGGGCCAAGTATCGAGCCCTGTGGTACACCTCTTGGCATTGAATAGCTGCAGGAGATCATTGAATCATGGCAAACACTTTGGCTTCTATCACTAAGGTACGAAGATAAAAGCTTTATCGCAGTTGAGGAAAAACTACACAAATGTTTTAATTTATGGCAGAGAATTGTATGATGTACCGTGTCAAATGCCTTGGAATGGTCAAGCAATATAAGAAATGACATTTGGCGTTTATCAATTTGGCACCTTATTTCCTCAGACACGCTAATCAAAGTAGTGAGGCAGCTATGCTTTGGCCTAAATCCAGATTGTCTTTCACTTAACAACGCATTAGTGTGCAAATGACGGCTTATTTGAGAGTGTACTAATTTTTCAAATACCTTTGATAGGTATGGTAAGATCGCAATAGGTCGAAAGCATTTATCAGATTTTAACACTGGTAAAATTTTGGCATGTTTCCACACAGATGGGAACGTAGACGTAGTAATAATTGTATTTAACATATGGGTGATGTAAGCCAGCGTGTAAGGAAGTGTAAGCTTGATAAATTTTGGATGCACTCCATCAAATCCAACAGCATTAGATTTAATATTAAGAAATGACTCTAGTACATCCTCCTGCGTAAAGTGCACAAAATTGAATTCAGGTGTTTGTTGCTGATTCAAAACGACGTTGTTGTAAAATTTAATGTTCATTTGTGGCATAGGTATATTTGCAAATTCTTGATTTAACTGGTTTACGTCTATTACTTCTGTAGCAGGATTGTTACGATTAACTAAACCCAATTTGTGAATTTCACGCCATTTTTTGCGGGAGTCAATGCATGTTTGGAATTTATTTTGATAAAACATTATTTTGGCATTTCTTATGTTTGTGTTAGCAGCAGCTCTAGCGTATTTGAAGTCTTCATAAAGCTCTGGTGTTCTAAAGCGCTTCCACCTAGCGTATGCACGATTTCTAATGTCAATTAGAGATTTTATTTCAGAAGAGAACCATGGCTTGTCATTCTGCAGAACTCTAGATTTTATAAGAACATATTTATCATATAGATAACTCAGATTGCGATCGACAAAGTTAATTTGTTCATCAACAGCTGAAGTAGAAAACACAAGGTTCCAGTTTAGGGATGATAATTCGGCAGCAAGGGACTGATAGTCTATATTTTTGAAGTCTCTATATTGGAAAGTTTGTTTTTGCGCGCTTTTTACAAGTTTGAAATCGTATGATATAAATAACAAATCATGACGTGAAAACATGGGTGCAGATAGCTGATCGAAGAGAAGCAGATGAGTTTTATTGTTAACGAAGCAGAGATCAAGTAAAGTGCTGGAAGTGGACGTAAAATGTGTTGGAAATATATAGTTGATCAAGTTCAACCCAATGGCACTCATTTCTTCTACTAAAGTATTATCTTCAAGTATATTAGCGTTAAAGTCCCCAGTTAAGATTATATGGTCGTATCCAAGAGTATGAGTACTTAACTTTTCTAGCATGGAGTCCATATTGATACTTCTGTTAGGTCTATATATGGTTCCAACTAACAGAGTTTCGCTGTTATTAAAAATTTCCACCAAAATGTACTCAACGTTCTCACCGACTTCATTTTTTCGTTTCTCCTTGCAGGTAACATTTGATTTTATGTATGTAGCAACACCACCACCATTCGTTATTCTGTCGGAACGAAAGAGACGATAGCCGTTTAGATTGTATATATTACTATTAACATCCGGAAAGAACCACGTCTCAGAAACGCAAATTATATCAATGTTAGAGTTTTCAAATAGGAGATGAAATTCGTCCATTTTATTGTTTAAACTCTGAGCATTAATATGACATATCTTAAGTCCAGAAACACTTTTTGAGAGAATTCTTATCATGGTACTTAAATTTTCTCTAGAGCCATCCCTCGTATTGTTAGAATTTATTATCATTATATAAAAAAGTTGTTTTAACAATGCAAGCGAATATTAAGTTTTTAAGAAGCACAATATAATTTTTGTTAATATATGTATATAAAGCTAGCTGCAGAATAATGTATAAACTAGATATTTTATGTTTTAAGTGCACAATTAGTTCTCAAACCGAAAATGTTACATTTACATTCATTAATACGTTGGTACATATCGCGGGCTTATATTCAATAGTGCTATCTAAAAACACACAATTATTCTAGGATGACAAAAAATCGTTTCGTTCTCGCATTACTAAAGTTTTGCACAATCAATCATTCAATAACACAAACCCGTATAATATAAGCTGCCCATATTGTAGAATATTGATTGTCTACCACTTTAATGATGAGAGAACGAAACGAATTTTTAATAAGTTTAAAATGTTTTGCCAAAGAATGAATCGTTTTTGGTGGATTCTTTAAACAATATTAAGCAGCTTAAACACTTTTCGTTTTAGAATAAACTCCGTATGTCGTAAACTATTGTAGATATCCTTATGATACATATATCACAGATAAAGCGAGGTGTTAGTGAATTTACGTGTATACGTGTTGCTCTCCAGCAAGACAGGGGGTCGAGTGCACACGCCTAAATTTATCTTTCTGCGGATTTTCTTTTTCAATCAACAGAAATACCTTCATGGTCAAAATGCTAAAAATTTTTATACACAAATCAACCTTGTAAATTTTTTCAAAAATATCCTTAAATATGTACACACAGAAAAAAGGGAATGTAAAATCAACATAACGCAATTTTGATTAGAAATCAAATAAAATTTACAAAAAATATGTTGTTGTCAAAGTGTGTTAGTGTTTATTCACTGTTGTGCTTAGTTGTGTGAGTAGTTGTTGTTTTGTTGCTGTTTATTCTTATATAGCCGACCAAAAAACCGACAAAAATCAAATAACCACCGCAAATTTACTGCTGCTGGTGTATTTATTTTAAATGGAAAATTATTAATCTAGCCGTAAATCTGTTTAATTTAATATTTTTCACTGTTAAAACAATTATGTTGTAAACGTTACTTTTAATCTTAAATCAACATAACTATAACTTTAATTTCAAATAAAGTCTATGTTAAATAATCAATTAAATCATATTGAATTAAAACGAAATCCTTACTTTTACGTATTTTATTTCTTCAATTGAATAGTAAGTCTGATATCTATTATTTCGGCTTTTTAGTTCAATATATGAATTAATGCATATTCAAATTGTTTATTAAGAGTGGAGAGTTTGAATATTCAAATCAGATTAGCAAAACGGATCAGTACTTCTGTTTTCGACAGGCCGCTACAGCGTCACATCAGCATTCTTGTTAGAGTTGTAAAATTTCTATACTTTTGAATATTCGATACTACTCGATACTTATTATGTCTTGACTCAATACTACTCAATACTTTAATGGTTTCCCTGAATTGATGAATAAAATTAAAAAAATTTAAGAAATGCAATCTTACTTGTGAGAATTATAGTTTATTAGCTTTCTTGCATTAAAACTTAAATTTTTATTGTTTTTTACGAGGTTTTTATTAAATAAAACTTATATTTTTAGTTCAGTAATTTGTTGTACAATAAATTAAAATTTTTCATCAGTTTCATTCATACTTTACAATTCATTTTGCTGGAAACTACAACTCTGAAAGTATTGAGTAACTACTTTTAAATATCGAGTACTCAAAAAACTACTGGTATTGAATATTCAATACCCGAATACTCAATAATTTTACAACTCTAGTTCTTGTTCACTTTTACCACTTATGAAGGTATATGCTTTTTACACGGAAACATCAGCTATTTAACTAATTTTTGTCACGAAATAGAATACAAGACTTCATGTAAATTCTTTCATGTAAATTCTTGCATTCATTTTTTTGCAACTGAATTTAGTTCGCCGAAGTCCTCTCTATCTGATTTAATCCAACACTCACAAAGCTCTGATTATTTTTCGCTTTGGTGGGCATTTGTATTACTGCCTACAATCAAACCTTTTTTTTATACATGCTTAAACTGGTTTTCATAGTTATTTGTCTGCTAGTTTCAGACAGTCAACAGATAAGTTAAACATGCATATAGCTTTTTGCGCTAGCCGATCGCATTTAATAAATATTTTTAAGTAATTTTATTTTTTGAACTGAATAGGTATAAATCTAAAATTTATTATTTTAAGTTCAATATCTGAATTAATGTAAATTCAACTTATTTATTAAAAATGAAGTATTTGAATATTCAAATCAGATTAATAAAACGGATCAGTACTACTCATGCCGACAGGCCGCTACACCGTTTCATCAGCGTTCGTGTTCACTTTTACCATTTAACATACTATGGTATTTATTTGGTGTGTACCTAAAGTTAAGTTTGAATCTGTTGTGGCTGCAGTGGTAGCGCGTGTACTATAATGCAAGTGGCACGAGCTCAAATCTTGGCTGGGGCAGCCAACTACAACACAAAGTTTGCTGATGGCTATGCTAATAAGTATGTACATATCACTTAAGTAAAATCTTATATATAAATAGGCCACACAATTTGTTTTAAGTATCTTATTGTCTACCAATATTGATGAAACAGATATGGTTTAACATTTATTTTCTCTAGATGTGCACAATGTATTTTTTGGCTAAGAAACCCGGTTATAAACGGACCAAGTGGTCGAATCTCCACCGGGCGGGATCCTAGCATTAAAGTCTTGTTGTTTCAACTTGATATAACTTTAATTCAACATGATTCTTCTAATTGATCCAATATTTAATTCACGTTGTTTCAACTCGAAACAACTTTGATTCAACACGATTCTTTGTAATATTTTAGTGTCAACTTCATTTTGATTTTACTGTAATCGAATATTAAATCAACATGAAATATAGTCATTTAAAAAGGAAAAATTTTCTTTCAAGATTATTGCAAATCAAGTTGAATTAACGTGAAACACCTATGAAGCAAAATCACTACCGAAAAATGTTCAATTAACCTGGTTTTCGACGATTTTACATTGAAATTTTTCTGTGTGTGTATGTATGTGGAATATATCTTTTAGTTTCAGAGATAGTTTAATTAATTTACGAGAAACCTTGATGTATTTTTTATGTTGTGTACTAACCTAAAGTCAAATAACTTACAGTATTAGCTGTATTTTGGAAAAGCTTTTGAAATGAAAAAAGTGTTATTATGTACATAAGTATATTGTTTCGTAAAATAGTTATGGACATTTAATGTGATTGTACACTATTCTGTTGTGATATCAAATAGCGTTTGATATATTTATGTATATATCGATGAACTCTATTCGATTATTTACCCCCAAAAATTGTAATTAAATAAGTAATATTTGATTTTGTGAATCGAATTCTTAGTCAATAATCATAAGACTGGAGTTATGATTATTTTTCAGTCAAAAGACTTTCTGTGATTACACCTAAAAACTAAAATAGAATTTCAATTATTAAAAATGAAGATTTAATAATTAAGTTCTGATTGTTAAATGTTAATATGTTAAAGAACGTTCGTACTGTTCTTTAACATTCTTTTTCCTAAAATATTTTAATTTTACGATTTCGGTATAGATTTTAATAAATATGGGCTTACAAAGATCACAGTTAAGAACGATTGCAAAATAAATATGAGTTTCGTTCTGCGGTTTGGAGCTTCTTCCAATATAAGTCATTAATATGTATGACTATAACTCCTAACCTTCTGTTCAGGCTCACTTAAAATTATGCAAAATTCTACTGGTTTGTCCCAGATGTGGTAAAGTATACTAAAACAAAGCACATATAGTGGGAACAATTTTTGGTGTTGTAAAACTTTTGAAAATATCGCCTGATTTTGAAATTATATACACAATTACAAAAATTTTTCATTATAGTTTTACAGACCCAGTTTTGAACATATTAAGAAGTAATCAGTGCATTTTTTTAAGTGGAATTAGAATAATTTACTGCATAGTATCTTGATAGCCATTTTCATTATATGTATTTTTTGTAACTCTGTGTAAATATTTCAACAAGATTGTATTTGCTTTCAGAAAATAGCTAGATTGTCATCTCCTTAAATCGAAATTTTCTAGAAATACACTATCTGCCTGTTTCACTAAATACGTACGACAGTGCCATTTTTATAAATATAGAAAAATAAAAATAAATCAATTGGGGGTTTCACAAGGTAGTCATAAAGTCATATGTTTTAAAATAATAACACAAAAATATATGACTGCTGTGAGCAACCCCTCATAAGTTAGTGTGTTATTTTAAATTTGTGTCAGCTGATAAAAAAAAGCACTTATAAATACTTGCAATCAGAATGCCAAGAACAAGAGAAATAATTAAAATAATAGCCATTTTGTTTTTAAATTATTAACTTGCTAATAAAGTAAATAAAACCCAGCTGAATATATTTTTTTAAATTAAAGTAAAGTTGCCGGTGACTGAGCCGACTATTTTTCCACGCGGCTGCTAGCGGAAAAACGTTGGGTGGCTGCCAGCCAGCTAAAGTATACAAGCAAAATTTTTTCACTTGCATATTTTTAAATGTGTCGATTTTTTTTTTCTTTTTACTTGTTAGACAGCTATAAAAATGTAATCAAATATGAAGTTATAAGACTGTGAACAATTTAAGGCCATACTTTAATGCATATTACATACGTTCATATATATCAATGGCGGCGGAATGTAAATATTATCACCGGCTCGACAAAAGAGTTTCTCCCGTTCGGCTCAGATTTTTACTGTGTAGTTATGACAAAACAATAAACACAGCTCAAAAAGTCTTATTGTTTTAGGACTTTTTTATTTGAAGAACAAGAAAAAAAATGTTTAAACTATCTTAAAATATTAGCACTTTATGACATTATGACATGATAAGACACCTTATGAATACCCCAAATGTTTATTTTTTCGGCGATGTAAATAAAACGAATTTTTAATGTTTATCTCAACGTTTCGTCGATACGGTTTGTCGACTTCATCAGGAGATGATGTTTAATATTAAATTTTGTTAAAGAAAAAATTGTGAATTTTTATTTACGTTAAAAAAACCATTTATCATTAATTAACCCGGAGGTAATCCCTACTTATACAAATAATACATATTTCTTTTAAAAAATATTTTCAGTATATAACTTGTATAGCCTGTTGTAGTAGGCTCAACTCTTTCCTTTCTGCAAACAGAGTATTGTAAATAAACTACATTTTTACTTTATATAAATAAAAATATTTTTTAAATTTGTTTACAAAAAAAGTTAAAAATTTTGTTTAAGGCAACGTAGATCTCATAAATTTATTTATTAAAATTTAATTCATGCGGTGAATGAAATAATTCCTGTTTTTTATTTATAAATTAATAATATTGGGTGTTTTTTATTGAGGTATAGAACTTTAAGTTGGCACCACTTTTTTAACTGGCGGCCATTTTGTCAGCTATCAAGTGATTAATATTTAGTTTGGTTTGCCATTTCATCATGAACAGGTTGACAAAAGAACAACGCTTGCAAATCGTGCAAATTTATTTCGAAAATAATGGTTCAGTTCGCGAAGTTTACCGCAAGCTCCGTCCATTTTATGTTCGACATAATCGTCCATCAGAGCAATTAATTCGGTTAACCAAGGATCGTTTTCGCACTACGTTTACTCTATGTGATAATACGCATCCGCAGAGACGTCGAACAGTGTGCACCGAAGAAACAATTGCCGCTGTAGAGCAAAGTGTTGAAGAGGACCTGAATGAATCGATTCGCCACCGTGCACAGCAATTGGAGACCGGTATAGAGCCATGATAACCGTATTTTGTTCCCGAATTGGATGGCATGAATGTGGATGAGTTGTGGTTCCAACAAGACGGCGCTACATGCCACACAGCGCACGTCACAATCGATTTATTGAAGGAAACATTCGATGAGCGCATAATTTCGCGGAATGGACCTGTCAATTGGCCACCAAGATCGTGTGATTTGACACCATTAGATTATTTTCTTTGGGGATATGTGAAGTCGCTCGTCTACGCCAACAAACCAGAAACGTTAGGGGACTTGGAAGCCAACATTCGTGGCGTTATTGCCAACATACGGCCCCATATGCTCGAAAAAGTGGTTGAAAATTGTACCTGTAGAATTGGCTTTATTCGAGCCAGCCGCGGCGGCCACATGCCCGAAATCATATTTAAACATTAATGGCATAAAATTATCCTTCCAATAAAGCCAAATTGATGGACATTAAAACGATTTTCTTGTGTTTTATTTCAATTCGAAGTTCTATACCTCTAAAAAAAACACCCGTTATATATGAACAATCTGTTTCTTTTTCATTCTATTTATGTTCAAAATTTTTTCTATATACTTACTTATTATAAAATTAAAAATTTGATACACCTCAAAACTCTAGTAAAGCCAAATTGCATTGGTAGTTTGAACAATAAATATTGCGAGAATTGTTGAGAGATATTGTTAAAATGTTCAACTTATTCAGATGACCGGCATTGTATATGTATAAATTAATATTTGGCGTAAAAAAGCCTAAGAGTGATAGATAAAACTTTCCGCTTTGAAGTTTTTAAAAAGCACCGAAAACAGTATTAAAAGCACTACGTTGACAACGCTGTTGACAAAGATTCTAACTGTTGTTAAAATTAATATAAAAAAACATATTTTATACACAGGCAGGGATGGAAAATGTAACTTTGATATCAATGGTTACGAAAATATTTTTAATCCATAAACTTAAAATGGATCATTTGTATTCCAGTTCAGGTAAATTAATTAAAGAAGTAACGTGGCTTCTCAGTACATGAGCAGAACAACCACTTATTTTACATATCGATAGCCTACATATATTCAAAATGAGTCAGCTTAAATGTTGGAGAAAATAAGTTTTGATAACAAATAGTGTATGTATGTATGTATGTACATCGACGTTGTATATTCAATACCGGCTATGAACCAATATCTTGAAAATCGCGTTTTGATTGAAAACTGTTCGGCGATATCAGCTACACCTCTGGGAAAAAAATCAATTTTGGTACCTTTTTTTTGTTTGTTAATGCCATACCTGCTATCAACTACATTAATTTTAGAATTTTAGTTGTTTCCTACAACTATTTATAAACTTATTTACATACATATATACTGTTAGGAGTGACCAAATTTCGCAAAAAGGCGCGAAAAATTCTCATATTCGGAAAAGTTTGCTAAAATGTTAAATATTGCAAAGTGTAAATATGATTAGAAGTCCCTAAAAATGTAGGATATGTAAAAACTTTGGAAAATATCACACCTATCGCCAAAATATCGAAAATACGCGAAAAATTTTAAACTTTTAAATCATTGATCAATAGAAAGTAAGATATGCATCAATTCGAAAATCTTGTTTCATTTTGCTTGTATTGCTATTTTTTCTTATAAGTTAAAAAAACGCTGAAAAGCGCTGAAGCTTTAATATAAAATTGTAAACTATAC
>CATQFL010000146.1:0-40294 GCA_956483635.1 Panzeria rudis
CAACAAGCTCAATGAGGAAATTCAATTAAAACTGCCAGGCAAATTAATCAAATACAAATCGATTGACACAGTAATAGATGAAGAACAAGCCGTCAATTATCCCACTGAATTTTTAAATTCATTGCAACCACCCGGAATGCCACCGCATGTGCTAACATTAAAGGTTGGATCTATATATATATATATATATATATATATATATATATATATATATATATATATATATATATATATATATATATATATATATATATATATATATATATATATATATATATATATATATATATATATATATATATATATATATATATATATATATATATATATATATATATATATATATATATATATATATATATATATATATATATATATATATATATATATATATATATATATATATATATATACTAGCTGACCCGGTCCGCGTTGCTGGCCCTGAACAAACATTAGTGTTGTATTACCACACGATTTAAATAAGCTTTTATCGAAATTTACGGGCTTTAAATAGAAATTCATGGAATACCTTTCATAAAGTTTTTTTACAGAATAACTTACATATGGTGCAGATATGGGCTCAGTCAAAAACAAACGCATGTATTTAAGAGAAAGTGGAAATTATATTTATTTATTACTTCATCTTAAGGCTAGAGGATAGACAATGTTTTTCGTTTTTTGATTTGGTGTAAAAACGTATAAATTTTTTGGCGTGCCAACTCGGGAGCAAGCCACATACAATTGGCCGTGCGAAAAACATGAAGTTTCCAAAATTAAGCCAGCAATAGTCAATGATTGGCCTTGTGCTTTGTTGATGGTAATAGCAAAGGCAAGACGCAAAGGGAATTGGAGCCGCTTGAATTTGAATGGTAAATCGTTGGAAATCATCGGAATTCGTGGAATAAGTACGTCTTCGCCTTTGAATCTGCCACCGATGATTGTTGCCTCGATTAAATTTGGTGAACAGTTTTTTATGGTCAATCTGGTTCCGTTGCACAACTTTGGTGCGTTTAAGTTGCGAATAAGAATTACCGGTGATCCAACCTTTAATGTTAGCACATGCGGTGGCATTCCGGGTGGTTGCAATGAATTTAAAAATACAGTGGGATAATTGACGGCTTGTTCTTCATCCATTACTGTGTCAATCGATTTGTATTTGATTAATTTGCCTGGCAGTTTTAATTGAATTTGCTCATTGAGCTTGTTGACATCATCATTTTTTGGTGCCAAAATTGCACGTTCGCACAGCCAATCCGGATTTTTGTAGGAGGTTGTTAGATTTGGAAACACCTTGTCGACAACGGCTTGAATATTCATTTGCATTTGACAGAAGTTAGGTGGGAATGAAATCTCGTTCGTTGCGCGATTGATTCGAATTTTTCCATTTCCGATGTCCAAAAGTTGTTTTGCGAATGTTTGGGCAGACGGGTCTTGCAACAAATGCACACGCATGTTCGTCGATAGCGTAATTTTCTCGACTCGATTCCAAAGATACGAAGCTTTCAAGCATGCGTTCAGCTCATCTGCGGGCATTGATCTTGGAATAACGGGCAAAGTTTGACGGAAATCACCGGCAAGAAGAATAAGAGCGCCTCCCATCAGTTGGTTGTTTCCTCGGAAGTCACGTAGAGTCCGGTCAAGCGCCTCGAGCAATTTCTTATGGGCCATTGTGCATTCGTCCCAAATGATAATTTTGCACCTTTTAAGGATTGTGGCCATGCCGGAGTTTTTGCTGATGTTGCAAGTTGGTGTTTCTACCTGGTTCAAATCCAATGGAAGTTTCAGTGCTGAGTGTGCAGTGCGTCCGCCGTCCAATAGCGTTGATGCAATTCCAGATGATGCCACTGCGAGTGCAATGCAATTTTGCATTCGAACCGACGCCAATATTAAATTAATGAGGAATGTTTTGCCTGTTCCTCCTGGTGCATCGAGGAAAATAAGTCCCCCATTTCCGTTGGTTACCCTTTCCATGATTTTTGCATATGCAGTTTTTTGATCATCAACCAACCGTCTTGTTTGAGTCTCCACATATTGTTGTTGCTGGTTGACATCGAAGTGCTGTTCTCGCTCCAGGTCTCTGTTTTGAACACTGTTTCTGTCGCGTATCGGAGCCGGCATTCCAAGTTCAATATGGAGTTTGTTGTTGATGGATATGCACATGTCCTCAATCAGCAATAGAGTTTGGTTGAAAATCTCGTCCGAATACTCCTGGTTGGGATAAGTTGCGCGTAATTGCCTGAGAATATCTTCACCTAAGGTTTCGCGATGCGTTTCCCACAGTTCTCGTGGATTAGATGGTGAACATGTTGTTAAAATTATTGCAAACAAAGTGCGTATTTGTTTTGGGTGACACGTGAGTGACGCCTCTGTCAGCGTTGTGTTCCAATGCTGATCACTTTCAAGCAGGCCCAAACGAAAACATGCTTCTCAATAAGTCTGACATTCATTTCCATGAATGGTTTTCAAGGCGGCGAATGATGTTGACCTTTGATCGTATGCAATAGCAATCGCAAATAATAGCATTCAGCATTATTCGGATGAACGGTGTAGACACGTCCTAAAGCATCAGAAGAATGCACACCAGCATATTCTGCGACAATCGCACCACGCTTTCTTCTCATGAACTTCTTCGACGACGTGTTCCAAGTGTAATATTTAGGAATTTCAGGATATATTAAAGTTTTGGCGAAATTGTCGGTTGCACACAATTCAAAGAAAGCGGTAAGAGTGGTGTGTGGTGGCTGTTCGGCTCGATTTGCAGCATTTCGTTCGGTGAAATAAACACGCTGACCATTTTCCAAATGAACAGCTAGATGTTGAACTGTTGGATATCGCTCGTGGATATTGAATGAAAGTATACGCCAAACGGCTTCATTGCTGCTGATGTAACGGCCTATCTGGAATTGCGTGATTTCGTCAGTTTGATTGGCAAGCCCGAATACTGCCATGTCGCTGCCTTTATTAACGTATTTGCAAATATATTTGATCGACTTGACCGAATTACAATACTCAACATTGATGTGGGCATCAAACATTTTTGAAAGCAGTGGTGAGTAGGGCACGCTCCATCTGTTATCGACGTCAACATCTACATTGCGCATTTTAATTGTTGTTGTATATTCACCGTCGTTCGCACTTCTTCGCCTATACAGAGGATATCCATCGCCTCCTGTTTGAGTTTCTTAGAGGAGCTCGCGTGGATAACGCTTTGTACACTTGCCTTCTTTCATGCATGGTGAATTTCTGTTCAGTTGACCGCAAGGACCGTGGACCATGTGTTTTCGGATTGATTCAAATAGAACCGGATCCGCTGTGGGATTCGGGAGTTCTGCGGAAATCACGTCATCGATTTGCGTTGGCATGATTTTTTGTTTTAGCCAGAGTAAAATATGGGCGTGTGGCAGGCCTCGCTTCTGCCATTCAACCGAGTACATCCAGCATAGAGTTTCGCCAAATATGTAATTTTTGGTGATGACATCCATCAGCCTTGTCAACTTTTGTTTGAATACTCGGGCGAGAATATCGTGTCTATGTGTTGAATTCTGGCCGGTAAACAAAAGGTCGGTGATGTCTTTCCATGCTGGGTTGCATGTGAAAGTGATGAAGAGGTCTGGCCGTCCATATTTGCGCACGTATGTCATGGCATCTTGAGCGTACTGGTGCATATGTCGCGGACTGCCTGTGTATGTTGCTGGCAAGATCACCATTTGGCCGATATTCGCAGCGTTTCCATCATTGGCGATCGCATCACGCAAGTGGACATATTCTTCGACGCGTAGCTTTTGCTGATTCAACCGAATGAATAGCAGACGTTCACTTTCAATTTTCGCGTACATGTCGACAATGAATTGATGGAAGACTTCACGACATTTCAACAAATGATTACATTCATTTGGCCTGATCATAAGGCGATAGGCATAAAAGTGCATACAGGAAACTTTTTTTGTGGACTCTCCATTTGAGTTGGGGTTAATCTGCATTACGTTGAAATGATACCCATCCTCATCACGCGGAAAAAGTAGTGGATATTGTAGTGCATCGTACGATCGATGAGTTTCCGCAATGCGTTGAACACTTGCATTCCGGCGATGGATGATAATATCGCGACGCTCGAAGTGTGTGCCGACCATAACAACTGCAACGTCACCTATCACAGGTGCATTGAAGCGCCGCTCATGCTCACCAGCCGGTGTCTTGTCAGCTCTTATCACAACCGTATAATCATCTGTCGGCATCTGGTCTAGGGCTGTTTTGAATAGACAGATGAGGCTGTTGTGTTCGTGTAACATAGCTTGAAGTCTCGAAACGATTTCCCGTCTGACTTCAGTACTGATTGTGCAACGCTGTTCAACCTCTGTAGCTTCATCGGCAGTGAAGTAAATTTGGAGGAACTTGGCATCATCATTGGGAAGTGGGAGCAACGATCCAATTCTGTGGTAGATTTGGCCTTGCACTTTGAAAGTGGGCATGTAACCGGCGTTGTTGATGATATTAGTTGCTCCGAAGGACGTCATTTGAAAGCATGAGTTGTAGTTTCGTATGTTTTGAAGGAAGTGCTTTGAAGTCGGATTGGCGCCAGAAATGTAACTTTGTAGGGGTTCAGGCGGCTCAATTATTGGTGGTAAAACAACTTTACCGTTCAAACAACACATTCCCGGGGATTCCTTAGCGAACTTCAGAGCACGACAATTTAAGCAAACTTTGTCCATTGCGCCAATCACTACGTCCTTGTGATTGCGGTAGTCATCTTCCTTATTGTAGTGAAATGCCGCCAACTTTAAATCGGTTCTTTCTCTTGATCGAACCATTCGGGAGCGATTGGCAGTAAGGCTTTCGACGTGCTGTTGGTGTGTCTCAGCAGCTCTAAATGAAGATATACTGTCACGCATTTGCTGAAGCCGTGATTCGCGTTGTCTCTCCGTTTCTGCGGCTCTAGACGTAGATGCCCATTCACGATTTTCCTGAAGACGTGATTCGTGTTCCTCAGCTGATTCAGCGGCTCTTCTTGTCCTCTGCTGCCGCGTTGCGATGGTTTTTTTAGCAAGAGCTGTTTTTTTAGGTGGCATTTTAGTAAACTGGAATAGTGCAAAAGGAACAATGATGTGTTTTGTTTTTTTACTTTTATAACATTTTATTGGTTGTTGGAACGACAGTAATCATATTACCTATTTGATGAATTGGCATTAAAAATAATTTGTGAAGTTATTTCATTATTGTAAATTTAAAAACACTTGTTATTTACTAAATTGATTTCACTTATAGGTTTCTCACTTATGAACACAAAACAGCAAAGTTTGTTGGATTGTACCGTTATTTTTTACCAGCGTTTAAAAAAAGAAATGCAGTCAGTGAGCAATTGAAAAAAACTCTAAATGTGCATAAAATGTAGGTATCTTAAATGCAAGAAAAGTTGTTTATCATCGATTGATATAATATAAATATTATTTTAAACTTATTGTACAATGTTGCACCTTAGTAAGCGGGGAATATGTTGTATTATATAGTAATGTAAATATTTTGTAAATAAACCGAAAACTCGGATTTTTGAATGCAACATTTCGGAAGTTTTAAAATTTTGATATTTTATTATATATTAGTGAGTTTTTTTTTTGTAAATATCTTCGGAACTACATAACCGATTTAAGAGATTGATATCTCGTTTTGAAAAGCATAACAATGGCTTTAAAAAATAAAATAAAAAAGAAAAAAAAATAATAAATATGTATATGTCATTGGTGGGTTTGGCCACGCCCCTCCGCCCACAGACCGAAAATCAAAAATCGGACTTTACAGTGTCACCCGCCTGAATATTCTGAAGATTCTCTGAAAATTTCATCAAAATCGGCCCAGCCGTTTTCGAGTCCATTTCTTACATACATACACACATCCTCTTTTATATATTTTGTAAATAAACCGAAAACTCGGATTTTTGAATGCAACATTTCGGAAGTTTTAAAATTTTGATATTTTATTATATATTAGTGAGTTTTTTTTTGTAAATATCTTCGGAACTACATAACCGATTTAAGAGATTGATATCTCGTTTTGAAAAGCATAACTATGGCTTTAAAAAATAAAATAAAAAAGAAAAAAAATAATAAATATGTATATGTATATGTCATTGGTGGGTTTGGCCACGCCCCTCCGCCCACAGACCGAAAATCAAAAATCGGACTTTACAGTGTCACCCGCCTGAATATTCTGAAGATTCTCTGAAAATTTCATCAAAATCGGCCCAGCCGTTTTCGAGTCCATTTCTTACATACATACACACATCCTCTTTTATATATATAGAAAGATTAGTGAGTTTTTTTTTTTGTAAATATCTTCGGAACTACATAACCGATTTAAGAGATTGATATCTCGTTTTGAAAAGCATAACAATGGCTTTAAAAATAAAAAAGAAAAAATAAATAAATATGTATATGTCATTGGTGGGTTTGGCCACGCCCCTCCGCCCACAGACCGAAAATAAAAAATCGGACTTTACAGTGTCACCCGCCTGAATATTCTGAAGATTCTCTGAAAATTTCATCAAAATCGGCCCAGCCGTTTTCGAGTCCATTTCTTACATACATACACACTTCCTCTTTTATATATATAGATAGATATATATATATATATATATATATATATATATATATATATATATATATATATATATATATATATATATATATATATATATATATATATATATATATATATATATATATATATATATATATATATATATATATATATATATATATATATATATATATATATATATATATATATATATATATATATATATATATATATATATATATATATATATATATATATATATATATATATATATATATATTGTTACGAAATGAAAATGCAGATTCAAATGTAACGACACAAACTGACAACCCGATCATTATCTGCCTTATACCCCTAAATCACTGTAATAAAATCAAAACCTGGCAACCAAGTACCACAATTAAACTTGGCATCACTCGACAACTGCCAATAGAATTCAAAATAACGGAAAATGGAAGTTTCCGGAATCTTCAGGAAACGGTAGCTAGAACTTTCAAGATTATTCGAGACTGCTTAATCGCAATTACAAACAGTGACATTAAACTTAAACTGCAAGAGATGTAGACTTGATGACAGCGTAATTTGTTAAGTTGCAAGCATTAGAGTATGTGTGTGTGCAAAGATAAACAAACAGAAGAATAATCTCATGCATCTACACACGCACATACATTGCACCATAGCAAGACCAAAATGATCATTCCGTACACTTAAAGATGAAAAGAGACCTGAATTACAGTACAGTTAAAGATAAAGAGAGACGGCTGTATTCCAGAAAGTTAGCGAAGTTACCAGAAGGTTTTATAATGGACTATATAAGGGGAGGCTGCCAGACGACATGAAGAAGTGTGTTTTTAAACTTAGACGAGTAAACATCGCCAAGAATAGTTAGTGTGTACATCGCGTTTAGTTGTACGTGTTTTTAAAGTAATAAATAAAGTGTTACTGAGAATTTATTTGTAAAATAAATATCCGTGTTTTATTTTATTGCAATTCAACGAATCCTGTGAAAATAATAAAACCGTTTTTATGTAAAGGACTAAAAACGTAACAATTGGTGTCAGAAGTAAAATTGCAAAAAAAGGACATTACTAATTAATAAAAAGGACATTAATAAAAAAAAAAAAAACATTATTAATAAAAATTACAAAACGACATTAAAAAAAAAATAAGATAAATAGAAGCCATGAAGTTTGAAGAGCTAAAAGTGGAGCAGCTAAAGAAGGAGCTGAGTAAGCTGGAACTGCCAACAACGGGCAATAAAGTGGAACTTCAGAAGAGGCTGATAGATGAGTTCAAGCGGCGTGGCATCGACATCGGGACATACGAATTTGAGGATAAAGAGGAAATAGAGGTATGTACTCGTGCCACGACAAGCAGCATGGACTTAAGTACAATGTTCGCCGCTATGATGCAAAAATTTGAAGAAACATCTAAAACCACAAATGAGAAATTTGAAGAAACATCTAGAGTGAACAATGAGAGAATGCTTGCTGAAGTTCAAGAAACATCTAGAGCTAACAATGAGAGGGTGCTAGCTGAAGTTAAAGCCACAAATGAGAAACTTCAAGAAACATCTAAGGCCACAAATGAGAAACTTCAAGAAATTTCTGAGGCCATAAATAGAAGAGTAGATGGCATTGAAGTACAAGTCAACAAATTTGACGGGAAACTCTCAGACTTAGAAAGAGATGTAAATGAGAAACTCCACGAGCTACAAATAACAGTGAGTAATCTCCAGTGCCAAGGCGGACCAGTGCGATTTATTCCAGAGGCTTCCAGCAGAGTAAAGACGCCTTGTTTCGATGGCAGCGCACCTTTGAACATCTTCAAGTTCTAGTTCGAAACAGTTGCCAGCAAAAATGGTTGGAACAGTGAAGAAAAGGCCATAGAGCTGATTTTGGCCTTAAAAGGAGCCGCAGCAGAAGTACTTGAAACCGTACCACGGAGCTGCAGAAATAATTTTGATGACATAATGGCGGCACTGCAGCGGAAATATGGTGGCGAACATAAGCGAGATATATACCGCATGGAATTGCGATGTAGAGGACAGAAGCCCAATGAGTCTCTACAAGATTTCGCAATGGAAATTGAGCGGTTAGTGCAGCTTACGTATCCAGGCGAAAACCATCCATTCCTGGATCACGTCAAAACAGAGGCGTTTGTTAACGGCATCCGTGATCCTGACATCAAGTTTGCAGTGTGTGCTACACAAAAGGCTACCTTTGCGGAAATGGTTTCATTTGCACTAGCTCAGAAAACTGCTAGGGTGATTTGGAAACCGCAGGTATGCAAAGTGCGAAATGTGGAGGTCGTTGCTGAAAAGGAGGACAATTTATTTAGCCAGATGAAAGAGGCACTAATACAGGCGCTAGCAGAAAGTCAAAATAGAGAAAAGGTTAAGTGCTATAACTGTGGCAAAGTCGGCCATTACCAGCGCAACTGCAAGGTGCCAAGAAAAAGAGCCAGATCTGTTTCGCCACCAAGGAATAGTAAACGGGTGAACTAACAAACAACACAAGAGTCCCCGTTAAACTAAAACGAGCTAGCACTAAGGGGCAAGAGCTAGCTCCCACAAACGACGGCCCCACAATCTCCATATCAGTAATGCAGCAGAAAAATAGCAACCTTACTGCATGTGGATACATCAACGGCGAAAAGCACATCTTCACCATAGACACAGGAGCGTCGCAGTCAATAATCAGGCCCGATATAGTGAAGGGGAAGTGTGAACCTTTAAGGAATATAAGACTACGTACAGCTACTGGGGAGCCTGCCACTGTCTACGGTAAGACTGAAGCAAAGGTGACTATAGCCAATATAAGCGTGAAACATGTGTTTATCGTTGCCGATATTGTTGACGATGTGATTATTGGAGCCGATTTTATGATAAACCATGGCATCAACCTGCATATGGGGCAACAAGTGATGATTTGGCGTAATGTTGAAATACCGCTTGATGTTGGATATGACAATCAAACGCACGTAGGGAAACTAGTTGCTATTGAAAACCAGACGATACCACCGCAGTCTGAATCAGTAATATGGGCACGCATGGAGGGAGATTGTGAGGACAATCGGTTGTGGGTAGTAGAACCAACAGAAATTAAGAGCGAGCTATTAACAGCAAAAGCCCTCGTAAAAACTTGCAAAGGAGGAAAGATCCCTATAAGAGTACTTAATTTATCAGGCAACGAAAAAGTCGTCAACGGAAATTCTGCTATGGGCCAATGTACTCCACCAGAGGCAATAATAAACTGCGAGCGAAAGCCAGAACCAGACAATATGTCCGCAAAAGAACGTGAACAATTTGAAGAGCATGTGGGGAAGTGGGTAGCAGGATTAGCAGCTCCTGATAGAAATAAAGCTAAACAGCTGCTAAAAAGGCACACCAGCGTCTTCGCCTTGAAAGATCAAAGCCAAGGGAGAACGGCAATAGTGAAACATGAAATAAATACAGGCGAAGCGAGGCCGATCAAACAGCCACCCAGAAGTGTACCCCTAGCAAAACGGAATGAGGTACAAGAACTCGTCCATGAAATGGAGCGGAATGGTGTAATCGAGCCATCTTCAAGTCCTTGGAGTTCGCCTGTGGTCTTAGTCAAAAAGAAGGATGGCAGTACGAGATTCTGCGTTGACTACAGAAAGCTCAATGACGTTACTAAGAAGGACAGTTATCCGCTACCAAGAATTGACGACACTTTAGACACGCTGGCTGGAACGAAATGGTTCTCCACGTTGGACCTACAAAGCGGATATTGGCAGGTGGAGATTGCAGAGAAAGATAAGGAGAAAACCGCTTTTAGCGCGAGCGATGGATTATGGCAGTTTAAAGTTATGCCATTCGGGCTCTGCAATGCTCCAGCTACTTTTGAAGGCCTAGTGGAACGAGTGCTGAAGGGACTTCACTGGAAGACTTGCTTGGTGTACCTTGATGACATCGTCGTAATGGGAAAGACTTTTGATGAGCACCTCAAAAATTTGGCAGAAGTTCTTCAACGCATATCATCAGCTGGCTTAAAACTTAGCGTGAAGAAATGTGCATTGTTCCAGAAAGAAGTAAATTATTTGGGCCATCGAGTTACGGCAGACGGAATCTCAACGGATGAAGATAAAATACGAGCAGTAAAGGACTGGCCTCGTCCGAAAAATCTTCATGAACTGCGCAGCTTTCTGGGCCTTTGTACCTACTACAGACGCTTTGTACCAAATTTTGCCAACGTCGCTGCAAGCTTGCATGAGCTGACCAAGAAGTCGAGGCCGTATCACTGGGGCGAACAACAGGAGAATGCGTTCCAGACACTAAAGGATTTACTGAGTACGTCACCAGTAGTAGCCTACCCCATAGCTGGAGAAAAATTTTTGCTTGATACCGATGCGAGCGGCTATGGCATAGGAGGTGTGTTGTCGCAAGTTGTCAATGGCACAGAAAAAGTGATAGGCTATTATAGCCGTATACTCTCAAAGCCTGAGAGAAACTACTGTGTGACACGGCGTGAGCTTTTGGCAGTGTTGGAGTGCATAAAACACTACCATAAGTACCTGTATGGCCAACACTTTACGCTGAGGACCGACCATTCTGCATTGAGATGGCTGTTGCAGTTTAAAAATCCTGAAGGGCAGCTAGCGCGCTGGATTGAACGTCTTCAAAGCTACGACTTCAGCATAGAGCATAGAAGGGGCGTAAAGCATAACAATGCAGATGCTTTATTGCGACGGCCCTGCAGCTTGGAGTGCAGACATTGTGTTAAGGCCGAAAAGAAGGAATGTGTTATTGATGTTCGGCTAACGCACATCGATTCCGATGAGGACTGGTCAGGGGCACAGAGAAACGACACCATATTGGCGACAATTATAGCAGCCAAAGAGGAAAATAGAAGACCTGCTCGCAATGTAATATCAGCTGAAAGCCCACTTGTGAAATGTTATTGGGCTCAGTGGAATAGCCTGAAGCTGATAAACGGGTGCTTGTACCGCGTATGGGAAAGTGCAGATGGTAAAATGGCTTCCAACCTAATAGTTGTGCCATCCTCCAAGGTGAATAAAGTTTTGCACGAGTTCCACAATGGTCCTAGTGGCGGTCATCTGGGAGTGACAAAAACGCTGGAGAAGCTAAAACAGCGTTTTTATTGGGTTGGGTGTCAACAAGCCGTAGCCGACTGGATAGCAAACCGCCCACAGTGCATCGCAGCAAAAGGACCAGCAAGAAAAAGTCGAGGACAGCTGCAACAATACAACTCAGGTGCACCATTTGAGCGGATAGCAATGGATGTAGCAGGTCCTTTTCCCGTCAGCGACGCCGGGAATCGCTATGTTCTTGTGGTGATGGACTATTTTAGTAAATGGCCAGAAGTATATGCCATACCCAATCAAGAAGCAAGGACAGTTGTGAATGTATTTGTCAACAACTGGGTATGTCGCTATGGTGTTCCAATAGAAGTACATTCTGACCAAGGTAGAAACTTCGAGTCTGCTATATTTCGTGAAATGTGCGAATTGTATGGGATAAAGAAAACAAGAACGACGCCACTGCACCCACAGTCCGATGGCATGGTAGAAAGATTTAATCGTACTCTAGAGGAGTACCTGCGAAAAGTGGTAAGCGCGCATCAAAGGGACTGGGACGAGCACATTCCCAAATTTTTGTTGGCATATAGGTCAGCTGTACATGACTCAACATCACGAACACCTGCTAAAATTGTCTTCGGGACGGAATTAAAATTGCCTGGTGATTTGGAATTTGGCGTTAAGCCTACACCAACAAGTGAAGAAGGCACCAGCTCTTCCCAAGAGCAAGAAAATTTAAATGAGCTACATGAATTTGTACGCAACCGAATTAGAATGGCCAGTGACAAGATGAAGGCTAGATATGACCGAGCTGCAAATTCTGAGGGATTCAATGAGGGTCAATTGGTTCTACTTTACAACCCACAACGAAAGAAGGGATTGTCTCCAAAATTGCAGACTCATTGGGATGGACCGTATAAGGTTATTAAAAGGTTGAACGATGTCGTCTATAGGATACAGAAGTACAACAGCCCAAGGTCCAAAATGAAAATCGTACACCTGGAACGACTGGCGCACTATGGAAAAGGTGATTGTGTGCCTATTCGGGACGAACAGGCTTAAGAGGGCGGCAGTGTTACGAAATGAAAATGCAGATTCAAATGTAACGACACAAACTGACAACCCGATCATTATCTGCTTTATACCCCTAAATCACTGTAATAAAATCAAAACCTGGCAACCAAGTACCACAATTAAACTTGGCATCACTCGACAACTGCCAATAGAATTCAAAATAACGGAAAATGGAAGTTTCCGGAATCTTCAGGAAACGGTAGCTAGAACTTTCAAGATTATTCGAGACTGCTTAATCGCAATTACAAACAGTGACATTAAACTTAAACTGCAAGAGATGTAGACTTGATGACAGCGTAATTTGTTAAGTTGCAAGCATTAGAGTATGTGTGTGTGCAAAGATAAACAAACAGAAGAATAATCTCATGCATCTACACACGCACATACATTGCACCATAGCAAGACCAAAATGATCATGCCGTACACTTAAAGATGAAAAGAGACCTGAATTACAGTACAGTTAAAGATAAAGAGAGACGGCTGTATTCCAGAAAGTTAGCGAAGTTACCAGAAGGTTTTATAATGGACTATATAAGGGGAGGCTGCCAGACGACATGAAGAAGTGTGTTTTTAAACTTAGACGAGTAAACATCGCCAAGAATAGTTAGTGTGTACATCGCGTTTAGTTGTACGTGTTTTTAAAGTAATAAATAAAGTGTTACTGAGAATTTATTTGTAAAATAAATATCCGTGTTTTATTTTATTGCAATTCAACGAATCCTGTGAAAATAATAAAACCGTTTTTATGTAAAGGACTGAAAACGTACCAATATATATATATATATATATATATATATATATATATATATATATATATATATATATATATATATATATATATATATATATATATATATATATATATATATATATATATATATATATATATATATATATATATATATATATATATATATATATATATATATATATATATATATATATATATATATATATATATATATATATATATATATATATATATATATATATATATATATATATATATATATATATATATATATATATATATATATATATATATATATATATATATATATATATATATATATATATATATATATATATATATATATATATATATATATATATATATATGCACAGCGATTTTCTTGCAGTTGGGGTTGTGATATAGTAGGTAGTACGGGGTAATGTGTACAACTCACGGTCGTACCGCGTTATTTAAACCAGCCTTGAAGTTAGTTTAAGGTCGCTTTCGTTCGCAGTCGTATTTTAAAATTTTTTTTTTTAGTTTTTTCTATACCTCTATATTTATTTATTAATACAATAATAACCTTTTCTCGATATATAAGCTTTAACTAATATATAAATCGATTTTAAAATCAATATTGTGCTTATGGCGCTACCATACTTAACCTTATTAGTTCCCGTTTTTTATACGGCGTTAGCAAATTATGGTGGTTGGCCGCTTTGTACCTTCTTGGTCTTAACGGTGCTCAAACGTATCTAGTGGGGTACTCTGATGAAGTCAAGGTGTATAGATACAAGGTGGTCTTATTAGGAAATATTAACAACAGCTGACTTTACCAAAGTGTCAAACTCTATGTAAAAAAAAACTAAACAACAACATTTTATGCATGCATTTATCATGACAGATTGGTAAAGTCCAGTTGTTGTTGCACTAATAAGGCCACTTGGTATTAATACACTTTGGATGAATTTTTGTACGTAGCCTGACAGGTTACAACATTTAGACTATTACATGAAAGAAACAGCAGGTTTTATTGTTTTGAATCTATCTGAATTATCTCTTTCATATTATGGTAGCAATTGAACATTTTTGAAAATTCAAATGCTAAGGGGGCAAAAAGGGGTAAGAACGGGTAGATTCGGTAGTTTTATATCTCCGGATCTAACTAAGGCAGACATAAAATTCCAAAAAAAAGCATAATAAGATCAAAAAATAATCGTAATGTGTTCGCTACTTTTTTTAAATTTGTACATGTAGGGGCCGAAAAAGGGGAAACATATAATTTTGGTACCATTTTGTTAACCCGGGATCTCCTAAAATACTAAAAGTAAAAATAAAATTTATATGCATTCTTCTCTCCTTGAAAAGCCCGCAAATGTGCTTTGGTACTTTTTAGAAATTCGAATATATAGAGGGTAAAATTGGGAGTTATTTTTGGTACTTTTTCCTGTATAGCTAATTGTTATATACTTTGAAAGTGCGTCGGCCGCCCTCCCGTGTACAGATCCACTAAAAAGGGATTTTCGGAAATTCACATGCTACGGGGGCAAAAAGGGGTAAAAACAGGAAAATTCGGTAACTTTATATCTCCGGATCTAACTAAGGCTCACATAAAATTCCCAAAACAGCATAATAAGAAAATAATAAACGGACAGATGCTTAGTACTTTTTTGAAATTTGTACATTTAAGGGCCGAAAAAGGGTAAAAATATAATTTTGGTACCTTTTTGTTAACCCTTTATCTCCTAAAATACTAAAGATAGAAATGAAATTTAAGTGGCATTCTTCTCTCCTTAACAAGCCCCCAAATGTGATTTGTTCCTTTTTAGAAATTCGAATATAGAGGGTAAAATTGGGAGTTATTTTTGGTACTTTTTCCTGTGCATCAATTTGATATGTAATTTGAATGTGTGTCGGCCGCCCTCCCGATAAATAGATCCCAGAAGGGATTTTTAAGAATTCAAATGCTAAAGGGGCAAAAAGGGGTAAATTCGGTAACTTCATATGTCTGGATCTAACTAAGGTTGACAACAAATTCCTTAAACAGCATAATAAGATCAAAAAATAAGCGGACAGGTGTCGGGTACTTTTTTGAAATTTGTCCATTTAGGGGCCGAAAAGGGGTAAAAATATAATTTGGTACCTTTTTGTTAACCCGTTATATCCTAAAATACTACAGATAGAAATGAAACTTAAAATGTATTCTTCTCTCCTTAAGAAGTCCTCAAATGTGCCTTGGCACTTTTTAGAAATTCGAATGTATAAAGGGTAACATTGGGAGTTTTTTTTTGGTAATTTCTCCTGGACATCTATTTGTTATGTAATTTGAAAGTGCGTCGGCCGCCCTCCCGATGTACAGATCCATTAAAAAGGAATTTTTGTAAATTCAAATACTAAGGGGGTAAAAATGGGAAAATTCGGTAAATCCCGTTGTTTCCTTAAATACTAAAGATAGAAAAAAATTTATAATGTATTCTTCTCCCTTAAGAAGGCCCCAAATGTGATTTGTTCCTCTTTAGACATTCGAATATATAAAGGGTAAAATTGGGAGTTCTGTTTCGTACTTTTTCCCGTACAGCTATTTGTTATGTACTTTGAATATGCGTCGGTCACCCTTCCGATGTATAAACATTCCAAAAACAGCATAATAAGATTAAAAAATAAGCGGACAAGTGTTAGATTCTTTTTTGAAAATTGTACATTTAGAAGCCGAAAAAGGGTAAAAATATAATTCTGGTACCTTTTTGCTAACCCGTTATCTCCTAAAATAATAAACTTAGAAATGAAATTTAAAATGTGTTCTTCACTCCTTAAGAAGCCCTCAAATGTACTTTGGTACTTTTTAGAAATTCGAATATATTAGGGGTAATTTTGGGAGTTATTTTTGGTACTTTTTCCTGCACAGCTATTTGTTACGTACTTTGAATGTACGTCGGCCGCCCTCCCAATGTGTAGATCCACTAAGAAGGGATTTTTGGAAATTCAAATGCAAAGGGGACAAAAAGGGGTAAAAATGGGTAAATTCGGTAATTTGATATCTCCGGATCTAACTAAGGCAGGCATAAAATTCCAAAAACAGCATAAGATTAAAAAATAAGCAGACCAGTGTTTGGTACTTTTTGGAAATTAGTATGTTTAGGAGCCCAAAAAGGGTGAAAATATAATTTTGGTACCTTTTTGTTAACCCGTTATCTCCTAAAATACTACAGATAGAAATGAAACTTAAAATGTATTCTTCTATCCTTAAGAAGCCCTCAAATGTACCTTGGTATTTTTTAGAAATTCGAATGTATAAATGGTAACATTGGGAGTTCTTTTTGGTACTTTCTTCTGTACATCTATTTGTTATGTAATTTGAAAGTACGTCGGCCGCCCTCCCGATGTACAGATCCACTAAAAAGGGATTTTTGTAAATTCAAATACTTAGGGGACAAAAAGGGGTAAAAATGGGTAAATTGTTTAGTTTTATATCTCCGGATCTAACTAAGGCAGACATAGAATTCCAAAAACAGCATAATAAGATTAAAAAATAAGCGGATGTGTTTGGTACTTTTTTGAAATTTGTATGTTTAGGACCCTAAAAAGGGTGAAAATATAGTTTTGGTACCGTTTTGTTAACCCGTTATCTCCTAAAATACTACAGATAGAAATGAAACTTAAAATGTATTCTCTCCTTAAGAAGCCCTCAAATGTGCCTTGGTACTTTTTAGAAATTCGAATGTATAAACGATAACATTGGGAGTTCGTTTTGGTACTTTCTTCTGTACATCTATTTGTTATGCAATTTGAATGTGCGTCGGCCGCCCTCCCAATAAATAGATCCACTAAGGGATTATTAAGAATGCAAAAGCTAAGGGGGCAAGAAGGGGTAAATTCGGTAACTTTATATGTCCGGATCTAACTAACAGTTTCCTACAATACTAAAGATAGAAATGAAATTTATAATTTATTCTTCTCCCTTAAGAAGGCCCCAAATGTGATTTGTTCCTCTTTAGAAATTCGAATATATAAAGGGTAAAATTTGGAGTTCTGTTTGGTACTTTTTCCCGTACAGCTATTTGTTATGTACATTGAATGTGCGTCGGTCGCCCTCCCGATGTATAGATTCACTAAGAAGGGATTTTTGGAAATTCAAATGCTAAGAGGTAAAAACGGGTAAATTCGGTAACTTTATATCTCCGGATCTAACTAAGGTAGACATAAAATTCCAAAAACAGCATAATAAGGTAAAAAAATAAGCAGTGTTTGATACTTTTTTTGAAATTTGTACATTTAGGGCCGAAAAAGGGTAAAAATATAATTTTGGTACCTTTTTGTTAACCCGTTATCTCTCCAAATAATAAAGATAGAAATGAAATTTAAAATGTATTCTTCTCTCCTTAAGAAGCCCTAAAATGTGCTTTGGTACTTTTTAGAAATTCGAATTTTGAGAGTTATTTTTGGTACTTTTCCCTGTACAGCTATTTGTTACGTACTTTGAATGTACGTCGGCCGCCCTCCCGATGTGTAGATCCAATAAGAAGGGATTTTTGAAATTCAAATGCAAAGGTGGCAAAAATGGGTAAATTCGGTAATTTTGTATATCCGGATCTAACTAAGGTTGACATCAAATTCCAAAAACAGCATAATAAAATCAAAAAATAAGCGGACAGGTGATTGGTGCTCTTTTGCATTTTGTACATTCAGGGACCGAATAAGGGTAAAAATGTGATTTTGGTACCTTTTTGTTAACCCGTTATCTCCTAAAATACTAAATATAAAATTTTTTATCTTTATTAATTACCGACGCTATTTTTTGGTACTTAATTGCCGAAGATAGGTCATGGAGAAGTTGCTGAAAATCTGTATGTAACCTGAATAGTTACTTAACAAACATATGTATATCGTCACCTAAAATCCAAAAGGCTGTAAGCGACAAAAATCTCAAAATATTTTTTTTTTGATTGTGATATAATTAACCAAAATACATCTTTCATTAAAATTTTACTCGTATAACCGTATACTCTGCATTGGTTTTCTAAGATTGATTTTAAAATTTGGCTACTAAGAATCAAATGGTCTGAAATTTATAGTTTTTTCCTTCTTCTCTAATAAAAATGAAGTGTACTTACGGCTTTTTGGATATTAGATGACGATATGTAGGTATCCCTACAGGAAATTGCTGACTGAAACTAATACCCAAACAATTTTTTTACTAATACATATGCATGAATTTTATCATTGATGATGGAGATATCCATCATCGTTGACAAATGTATTTTACAGTTGCATTTTTAAAATTTTTTGACGTGAAAAATTAAATTTCTCTAAATTTAAAATCAATGTTTGTATTGTTTGGCTTTTGGCACGGTTGGTTTTTGTGGCCGCATGCGGGCTGGTTTTGATTCCATGAATGATTTTGTTACTGTCCGAATCAGGGATTATGCAATTATATCAAATAGCAATACACTCCAGAGGAATATGAACGTGGCATAGTGTTTGGTTATGACGGCCGATACAAAAGCAAACGATTTGCTTACCTTTCTTCAACAATATTTTTGCAAAGTGGCATAGAAGTGTTTCTTTATACTCGTATGTTAGCTACACCCTTTGTTCTAAGGTAGGTCATTGCATTTTGCGGCTAGAATAGTGTAACTTGCATAATCAATGAAAAATATTTTACTTCATAGATATTCAATGGCAATAAACTAGGTGCCCTTTTAGGCTGGTGGTTTGTTGAGAATTAAAAAGTGTTGCATCCTAATGTTAAGTTATCTGAATGCTATGTTTTGGTTATGTATAAGTTTCTTATATGCATGATCCAATAATACAGGTCTGTGCAGGAGATCAACTGATGATTAGCTGTTCCTTTGTTTTCATGCCGAGGTTGTCAAACTTCATATAAAAAAAACAAACAATATTTTTTATATATGGAATTATTTTGACAATCACAGCAGGACGGCCATTTTGTTCTCTGCTGCACAGACCTGTATTATTGGATCATGCTTATATGTATATAAAATCAGTCTGAAGAATTTATTGTGGAATAAATCGTGTTTTATTTCAATTCGTATGTTCGTCAACAGTGACGAATATATCCATCAGGTTTGATTAGTCAACTATGACCAATATATCCATCATGCTTGATTAGTCAGCAATGACCTATATATCCATCAAGCTTGATTAGTCAGCTGTGACTAATATTTACATCAATACTGACTAGTAAAAATCATTAGAATGAGCAGTTCAGTTATATGTTCTATGGACGACAAAATTCATACGTTAGAGAAGGATGCAAAATCACACGTACACAAAAGTTTCCATCAGTTTTTTCTAAATGTTTTAAGAAAATGATAAAAACTTTGTTCTACGTGATGATGGATATTTCCATCAGCACTACCAGTCATATGATTGATCAATTGACTGTAACCGTTCTTGTAGGGATGTGATGGAAAACAATTGTTTTCCAAATAATTTCAATACGATTATTTTGAAAAGGTGTGATGAATTCCGACCAACTTTGACAATTAGTTTTGAGACAAACTGAAACTACTGACTTTTAAAAAGAGCACAGGAAGATAAAATATAAGCAATATAATAAAAATGTGAAAAGAAATATAGTACAAAAATTTAAAAATTACTCAACGCCATTTTGAGGCGATTTTTCGGTCACACTTCTGGGGGGTTACTCTGTAATGCGATGCGATTTGTATGTTATTAACATTGCAATGCGAAAGCTTTTCTTTCGCTTCGAATTACAGAGTAACCCCCCTGTGAAACTTTCCTGTGAATGATTCGTTCGACCGTGTAGGATAGTGAATCAGGGCCCTTACTAAAAACGTATCGTTGCTTTTGTTACGTACAAAAATCTACAGAAATTAGATTTTTACGTAGCAAATGTCAGACTAATGCCAAATGCATTACAATCCAATACTAACAGCTGACAAAATTGCTTGGGGTGATACGTTTTCTATAACTAACACCTAAAGTTGGGTGGCACTGAAAGTTCTAACGTTAAGCGATACGTTTTTACTAAATAGACCTTTACTAACACACAAAAGAATCTACATATCGCACTTGTTTTACAACACCGACGGTATTTATTCATATCTACCAACTGTAACATGTATTGTTCTGACCACTACTTCACAAAAAAACGAGTTGTGATCTTTTTCGTAAAATAAAGATTCAAATTATTTGGAGTTGACTGTTTTCATATTCATATTTATTATACTCTTTTCAATGAAAACATCTTTAAATTTAATTGTTGTTCTTAAATTATACTTTACCTGAACAGAATAAGAAAAAGTCATTTTTGTTTGTACAATAAATTCAGTTTTAATGATAGCATTAACAATTTTATTGTTTTAAGTGATTGAAGAACACGGGTTGTATGTTACTTTAACCTATCACAAAAAACGACACAGGCGTTTACGAAAACGCCTTACACAATCAGGCCGATTATTTTCAATGCTAGCGATGATTATGTTTGTATAATGTACTACTTTGCTTTTGTAATAGTTTAAAAATCATAAAATAACAAAAAAAATTCTGCGTAAAAAGCGTCGCATTAAACTTGAAACGCAGACAAGCGTGTAATGCGTAAAACGTGAGAAAGCGTCGACACAAAAACGCGTGTAATGGACTTTTAGCGTACAATATTCATACAAAATGGCGGTACGTCCGCCATCAAGCGCAATATAATTAACCATGCCTTTACACATGCTAATAAATCTTTCAAGTATCGCAGCATTTACACATGTAAGTGAAAGATAACGCTACGAATTAAGATTGTGTGACGTTAAAATTTACAGACCACTCATGGTAGATATTTGTGATATTTTTTGTTATAACAATTAAAAATTAAATTTGTCACGTATGGATCGCTGTTGTTACTGCTATGACAGCGTTGTTAGCACAATTGTTAAAACAACGATGTCTTAAAAACAAGAATTGTTGCCAACATGAAATAGACAACAATATATATATATAAATTTGCTATCTCTGCCGCACCACCATCCAATAATATGACTGGTGCTAACAAAACACCTCAAGAAATTTCCCTTTTTTTCCATAAAAACAAACAAGTTATACAGAAACCACTACATACTAAACTTGACAGCTTGTGTCCTAACATAATTGCTATGTGTTGTGTTTGAACATCAATTTCGAAACATGTGTCAGAACACTAATATTTACTGTTCACACAGTCATTTTTGTGTTAGCAACAGATTTGAACAATTTCGAATGCAAAAATTTCCAAACTTAAGGCCCTTCTTCACGAGACATAAGTTTAGAAATTTTTGCTAACACAAATTGTCTAAATTCTGTCCTAACACAAGAAATTAACGACTGGACCGAATGTGTTTGTGTTCTAACACATGTTTGGAAATCAATGTTAAAACACAAGGCCCAGGATATATGTTAGAATAAGAAGCTGTTCAATAAGACTTGCATTGTGTGAATTGGGACTTAAAAAATATCAAAATTTTATATCAAATTTTGATATTTCTTAAGGTGGGTCCACATGCACATGGATATTTACTAAAAGTGAAAATTTTCATTTTGTTGTTAAAATTAGTTTTTCTTTTTCATACCAATTCTTCACCAAACAAAATGCATAGAAATTAAGCATTGCTTTGCCTCTCAAAAACTTTTAAATTGGTATGAAAAATAAAGCAAAGGCTTGATTGTCAACCTTTTTTAAGGCTTGTCCAGATTCAACCTAAAAAGCTATTTGTCAAACCAAAAATTAATTTCTCTGTTCGCAATTTTATGCATGAACATCAATTATATATTTTACCGTTCGAATCTAATTCATGAATCATGCTAGAATTATTCGGATATATAATACATTATAATTTATGTATATTGGAACAAACGTCTATACCTGATTTATTTGTATCATGATAAATGGCAAATTATATTTAGGAAAAACAGATAAGATAAAGCAGGTTATTTTTCAATATAAAGTTTGACATTTGTCATGATAAAAATTTATCACGTATAGACATAGGCTAAAACAAGGCGAATTGATACCAGGTGGCCTTATTATTGTAAATGAACTTTACCAAAATGTCAAACTCTATGTAAAAAAACTAAATAAAAAGTTTTTATATATGCATTTCGCATGACAGATAGGTGAAGTCCAGTTGTTGTTGTACTAATAAGGTCACTTGGTATTAATACGCTTTGGGTTACAATGAAAGTCTTTCTCTAATAAATTTTTAAATGTAATTTTCACTTTTGTAAAAAACTATCAATGGAAATTCGTCGAGTCTATAGAAAATAATAAATTATATATAGATTAAGAGCTTCTTCCCAAAGATATTTCTAGTGACTACATATGGTCTAATTTAAAAACTGGACGAAGAGGAAATCTTCATAAATTAACTTCGTCTGTATTTTCGATTCCTATTAATAATGCGATTGTAAAGAAAGAAAAATAATGTAATTTCCCGAATTAATGATAAGAATTAATTTTAATGAAAATTTAATTTTTTCAATATATTTTTGCAAACAAATTAAAGTAAAGAAATACCAAATATATGTGGGAAAAAATAAAAATTCTTATGAAATAAAAAACAGGACCCATTTGGAAGTAAGTAATATAATCCAAATAAAGAAAAAAAATTTCAACTCGCAACTGAAGTTCGGTTGCCATCGATAATCGACCCAGAAGATTGTATGAGAGGGAACGCAAATCTTATTTTATAATGTGGTTTCTAATTTGACTATGTCCTTCATATTATCTTAGTAAGAGCACTTTGCATGTAAAAATGTACAACACATGACAACAGCCTCTTTTAGCTGTCAAAAGTGAGCATTCTGTTCCATATTATGTGCACCTAACTTGATATGCTGTTGTAACTTGAAATTATTACTGCGTTGTTAAAACAATTTCACTAACAACATGTTATAACCTGTAAAAAGCATTAGCTTGAGCCGTCTACACTTAACATTAACTTGAAGTTAATGTTAAGTTAGGTGTAGACAGCAAATTACTAAAATAATGCTTGAACAAAAATTATGAAAAAAACCATAAAAAAGTAGAAGCGGAAATTAAAAAAAGCAATCGGGGGATTATTTTAAGCCGTTTTTGAGCCGAAAAACGATCGTCGGTCCATTAAGCCGATTTTAGCCGCAAGAAAAATCGGCGGCGGCGTCTGTGGAAATTAGTCGGCGGCTCGGCTTAGCCGCGGCTCAGCCGTCTCGGCGCAAGTCTCTGCTGCGCAGCCGACAAAAATTTTATCCAGCCGTTTAGCGCACGGTGCGGTGCAGTCATTTTCGCCGCTGACCATTTTACATTTTCAGCCGCCTTCGATAAAAATGCGCCGGCTCCATTTTCTTCGGGGAACATTAAATTAGGGATGGGCAAATGGATAAATATGTTTGGAAATCAATGTTAAAAAACCAGGCCGAAGAAATATGTTAGAACACAACCTATCAAATTTAATATACGTTTTTTTTTCATAATTTGTTTGATTTTATGGAAAAAACGAATAAAGAAGGTTAATAAATAAATGTTTTAGATGTTTTTTAATTATTTGTACATTATTTATCTTCATATTCATAAAATTTTTACAAACAGACAAATAATAAAGTGAAATATATAAAAAAAAATTCAAAATGCCGTGGTAGATGGGCATTATTTTGTTTGAATGTATTGTACCATTTCGCATAGTAATTATATTGTATAATCGATGGCCCGCTTTACACAGCGTCTTCACAAAACATTAACTTTTGGAAAACATGAGAGAAAACGTCGGCAGAATAATAAAAACAAAATGTCGATTTTTCTCTTAATCTTATACTAGGGGAAGACGTAATATTTCTTTTCCTATAAGATTTCATTTTATGCAAATGCTCATCGAGTTAACATGCACTACTTTTGCATAATTAGTTATTTTATTTTTAAATTTTCACACAACTTTTAATTTATAAATCAATTAAACACATTTATTCATTTATTTAACAGAGAAATTTTATCAAAAACATTGCTTTTCATATATTTTAATAAATACTTACACATGCACACTAAGTCATTTTCCTGTACATGTGGTTTTTGACAGCTCATGTCATAAGATTGTTGTTATAAGAATTCTTATAACAACGCTCTCATAAAAGTTTTTATAACATTGAGATAACACCAATTTGAAGTATACACGTAACATAATTCTCTCTGCGATTGAATTTGACAATCTCATCTTACATATTATGTTACGTGCAGACCTCAAGTTAGAGATAGCATAGTTTTGACATTTCGTTACCTTATTATTGGTTTGCTGCTTTTCAATGCTTTTTCCTATGTTTATGGCTAAAACCAATAATAAGGTGACGATTTTCTGTAATACTTATTCATATATTTATTGCTAGTTTCGACGGGGTCTAATCACATAAAAGTGTGACCTCGGTTCAAAGCGAATTCAGTACCAGGTAGCCTTATCAGCACAGCTGATCGTCAGCTGATTATACCCAATCAGTCAAACTCCATATAAAAATAGAAAAACTCACCCGAACTGTCAACGTACAAATAAAAATAATACTATTACAATTTCGTTGTGTGTTGTTTTACTGATAACGCCACTTGATATTAAAGGGCAAAATAAACTACGCAAGCGGCTTGCCAAACATGACAGATTTGTACAAGCTTATTGTGTAATATATGGCGATGTTTTTACGCTTGGCAAGCGGCTTGACAAGCTGCTTGCAGAAAAATCAAAAAACTTGGATATTTTGACTGCCATATTGAATTTGTGGCAAACTGATTGTATAGTCTATTGTAAAATTAGCTCATTTGCAACAAAATTTCCATAGAGTGAGGTTGTCGTGGAAAATTAAAATTTAAATCAGTGATTAATGTGAAAAATCTTTGCTTGTACGAACCAGTTTTGCGTAGTCTGTGTGCAAATGAAAAAAGTATGTTTGCCAAGCCGCTTGCGTAGTTTAGTTGGCCCTTAATTCTTGCAATTCATGTTCTGTACCACCGATTATAACTCGTAATGTGGTGGCATGCAATAACGTCCATGGACATTATTTACATATAAAAAAGGAAATAATGTCAATATAGTATATTATTTCCATTTCCAAGTGGAAATAATGTCCGTTGAAAAAGCACTGCTTTTTACGCGAGCCAACTCTTGCAATTCATGTTCTGTACCACCGATTGTAACTCGCAATATGTTGGCATATAATAAAGTCCATTCACATTATTTACATATAAAAAAGAAAAAATATCAATGGGCATTATTTCCATTTTCATGTGGAAGTAATATCCGTTGGAAAAGCACTGGTTTAGCAGAATTTTTTTTTTATTTCAGGAGCTAACCAATATGTTTCTCCTTTTACATTTGTTTTGGAAGCAAAAAATAAAGAACGTAATGCAATATTAAGAGAAATACATTGTTACTTTAAGCAGCCCACACATGAATGATTTTTGCGTGTGATTTGCTCGCGTACCAAATCTCCACTAACGACAAACAAATCAGAATAAACTTAAACGTCAACAGGTACACATGAATTGCAAAGCGAGTGCTGCATTTGTTCTTTTGGTTATTTATTTATTTTAGTATATTATTATTATTTATTTACGTTTTTATCTTTATATATATATATATATATATATATATATATATATATATATATATATATATATATATATATATATATATATATATATATATATATATATATATATATATATATATATATATATATATATATATATATATATATATATATATATATATATATATATATATATATATATATATATATATATATATATATATATATATATATATATATATATATATATATATATATATATATATATATATATATATATATATATATATATATATATATATATATATATATATATATATATATATATATATATATATATATATATATATATATATATATATATATATATATATATATATATATATATATATATATATATATATATATATATATATATATATATATATATATATATATATATATATATATATATATATATATATATATATATATATATATATATATATATATATATATATATATATATATATATATATATATATATATATATATATATATATATATATATATATATATATATATATATATATATATATATATATATATATATATATATATATATATATATATATATATATATATATATATATATATATATATATATATATATATATATATATATATATATATATATATATATATATATATATATATATATATATATATATATATATATATATATATATATATATATATATATATATATATATATATATATATATATATATATATATATATATATGTATGCAAAGTAGTTCGTATGGGGTCTAAAAAAATCTTACCTTTTTTAAATGCAATATTATAAAACTAAAAAAAAAAATTTAAGACAATTTTGAGTTATGTAAAATAATAATTTTATTTGTAAGTAATTATTGTACTTTTTTTCTATTACTTATTTAATTTATAATTTTGATGTTTTAATTTGTTAAATAAATAGACGAATCCCTAGAAAAAGTGAACAAAACATTCACGAAACGTCGGGAAATATGAAATAAAATTGGTTTTTTATTGTCATAAAAACACGTTAGGCCCAATTAGCCAAAGAAAATAAATAATTAACATTATCTGAATTTCAACTTGGCCAAGAATAAAAACAACACAACCAAATATCGGACAGCTTGCCGAAATACAACATTATTTATTTTAGAATTGAAGACATCACAATATCATATTTCTACATCATCAAATAACACAAACATGAAAGGATTTTTTCAGCCCTCAAATATGATAGGGAAACCTGCAGGAGTATGAAGGAGTACTGTAACGAGGTAAAAAGACTAGCACAAAAACAACAAAGACTTAAGTTTCTATTATCATGCAGAAGGTATGGCATAATTCCCAAACACACACAAAATACAACAACACAAGTCAAAACACTTTTTGAATGTCACACTATTAAGAGAAAATTAGAACATATAGAAAACAATTTTCACAAAAAGATTTTAAACCTGGAAATATCCCAAACTAACACCGATCTAAAAATAATAAAAAGAAAACTTTATCACCTCAAAAGAGGCATACAAAGTTTTCTGACTATAGGTGATTTTTCCTCGTTTCTTAAAAATCAAACTGAAAGAGCAAAACACATAGCGGCAAGTGCAAAAGAAAAACAAATTAGGAAAATAAATACACTGAAAGAAAAACTTTTTAGAAAACTAGGCATTTTTCACAACGAACATTGGTTTGAGAATAAAACTCAAATAGAGATACCATCTGAAAGCAAATGGTTGTTATCCTTGGGGAAAAAGTTTTCTTTACCTGTCAATGCTCAAAGTTTTTCGCCGTTACAGGTTATAGCAGATGTTGAACAGTGCATCCAGCAAATTGACGACGATAATAATGAAGAAAAAGAAACAGCCAGAAATAAATTAGCATACAGTATTGCACAATTCAAGAGGAATATTAAAAACTCGCCAAAGGAGAAACTCATTCTCGCGATTTTTGAAAATACAAGAAAGTTTTTGAAAAGACACCGAGACATAATTATTACACAATCAGACAAAGGTAATAAAACAGTTGCCATCAATAAACACGACTACGAGAACAAAATGGAGAGGCTCTTAGAGGACAGAAACACGTACCGCATCATCAGAACAGACCCTACTGCAAAACTCATAAAAGCCAACAACACAATAGTATTGGACTTATGTAAAAAAGAACATATAGATAGTAGGCAAAAACTAAAGCTCTTTTGTTCTGCAGCGACTGCTCCTAGAATATACGGATTACCTAAAATTCATAAGGAAGGCATGCCACTGCGACCTATAGTGTCATCATTCCAAGTCCCGTGTTACCAACTAAGTAAATTTATGGGAAATATTCTTAAGAATATAGTTTCGGAAAAATACAATGTAAAAAACTCACTGGAATTGAAGGAACGAATTAAGAACTTAAAACTTGATAATAACGACTTATTAGTGTCCTTTGATGTCGTTTCCTTATTCACCAATATTCCCGTTCACACTGCGATAAATAATATCATGGACAAATGTCATATAATAAAAAACCACACCACGATCCCACGCTCTAAATTCTTGGACATTTTAAAGTTCTGTCTGTATGAAAACAATTATTTTATTTATAACAAAAAAGTTTACAACCAAATCTTTGGCATGCCCATGGGCAATCCGCTTTCTCCAACTATTGCTGATATTGTTTTAGATAATTTACTTGACGTAGCATTTACTGAACTTTCCAGCAAAAACATTAATATTAAATACGTAGCCAAATACGTAGATGATATTTTAGCTATAATAAACATTAACGACAAGGAGGAAATACTGAACAATCTTAAAGGATATCACCCAAAAATTAAGTTTACTGTAGAAGTTGAATCAAGGGGAGAAATCGCATACCTCGATACAAAATTATACAGGAATAATGATACAATAACATTCGACTGGTACTCAAAAAATATTTCATCAGGAAGAATTATCAACTTCAACGCCACTCAACCAAAAAACCAGATAATAAACACAGCCAAAAATTTCATCCATAGAGTACTTGACATTAGTGACCATCAATTCCACACAAAGAATATCCAAAAAATCACTAACATATTAGCAGCAAATAGTTTCCCTATTAATTTAATTAACTCCTTAATAGCAGCATATAAAAGCACAACAAACATCAAACATGGTAACCCCAATAAAGATGAAAAGCGTTTTTACAGTGTAAAATACATACATGGTCTCACTGATTCTATGAATATGAAAAAAACAATAAATAAAAATGACATGAGCTTTGCCTATAAACCTAATAAAACATTGAGCGAAATATTCACAAATACAAAAACAGCTATACCAAAGTTACAACAAAACAATCTTGTTTATGAAATTCCTTGTAAAGGTACCGACAACAACAACTGCAATTTAGTTTACATTGGAACTACTAAGAGAAGTTTAGAAACAAGAATGAATGAGCATAAAGTTGATATCAATAAAAAGAAAGAAAGCACTGCATTGTCACAACACATATTAAAAACAAATCACAAACCTGACTTTGACAACATAAAAATACTTAATAAGGAAACCAATGTAAGAAAGAGATTTATAACTGAAAGCTTAAGAATACAACAAAAAATAAACCGAACAATGAACAAAAAGGAAGACACTGACAATTTAAGCGCTAACTACAGGGTTGTCATCGAAAACAGCGAATCATTTTGAAAAAAGCTTTTCAAAGTTTGTGCAAAACATTTTTGCTTTATTTAAAAGAAACAATTTTTTAATTTATAACCTTTAATTTATAAAAAAAAAAAAAAATTTAAAACAATTTTGAGTTATGTAAAATAATAATTTTATTTGTAAGTAATTATTGTACTTTTTTTCTATTACTTATTTAATTTATAATTTTGATGTTTTAATTTGTTAAATAAATAGACGAATCCCTAGAAAAAGTGAACAAAACATTCACGAAACGTCGGGAAATATGAAATAAAATTGGTTTTTTATTGTCATAAAAACACGTTAGGCCCAATTAGCTAAAGAAAATAAATAATTAACATTAATTAATATGCTATTTAATATTTTTGTTCTAGTTCTTTTAAAACCAGAGAAATCTAGCTTTGTTTATGCCGGCGTTCGATAGCAGTCGGGTTTTAGGTTAGCAGTTTCATTGTAGACGGGACTGCAAAGCGGTTGTGTTTTATACGATCATTTTTGTTGCCAGATTATCACTTATTTCCCTGCTTTTGCACTGCCGCCGTTATGTTTTTATCTCTTCCGCAGAAGTGTGAGTTATAGTTAGAGCACATAAAGATCGATTAATTAGGTCCATGAAAGTAACCAGCTGCTGTCAACCTTTTTTTTTCAAGAAATTAAAAATTTTTAAATGGCTTTATTTAGCGCACCGTATTTTTGTCGTGTTTGTGTCGTCGGGTACAATCTAGTTGCTGAAAATTTACCCCCTTCCTGTTGACCGATTGATCTGAAATTTTGAAATCACCTTTTCTTTTGGTGAAAATACAATGTTGTAATTACAAAAGTGGATTGCGTCACTCCCATAAAAAGTTATATTTACTTTTACCCTCTTCTAATTTTCCATTTGATTTGAAATATGGTAAGCACCTTTAGTTTTGATGGCAATGCAATTGTATGACTAAAAAGTGGGCAGCGGCACGTCCAGGTATTATTGTAAGTCAAAGATGACCGCCTCAAAATGGGAAATTTTTTATTTGTTTACAAACACCTCAATATGGATATCAAATGAAAGGTTTTAAGTAGTTTTAGTAGTAGAATAAAGCACGCAATGAAAAGAAATATCAATTCCAAAATGGCGGCAAGTACAAAAGGGGGACATATTGTCAGCTCCCTTAATATGGATATTAAATGAAAGCGTTTGGCTACTATAGTGCAGCACACCGTAAAAAAGAGTCGCGAGTCGAAGGTATAGTCTGAAACAATCACCCGTATGATGTATGTCGAAGTCGAATTTGTGACTACGACAAATTATCATAGAATAAATATAAGTTTTAATAGTTCTCTTTTTTCTAGGACATTTCGTCGTAGTCACATATTAGACTTCGGGATACAAAATAAGATCATGGAGTTTGTACAGGACATCAAATAAAAATCTTAAAAATAAGATAAGTAAAAAATGTTAAGGTAAATGGTTTTATTGTAATGAAACAATAATGATGAGGATAATGTAATAAAAGCAAAAAAAATGCTAGGTACGTCACAATACCACACTCACAACCACTCTGCATGGCATGGATCTGAGAACCGATATAGATTCACGGGGCTTATTCCAGTTTTCTAGTTGTTGTTCGATGTTTTTACAGCATAGTTTTCAGTTATTTATTTAATATCGTTTTTGTGTCTCAGTAATTCTCATGTAGTAGTATATTCAACATTTTATTTGTATAATAAAAATTTTATTTGTATAATAAATATGTAATTATTCGCATTCGCAAAAATTTAAATTTATAGCATTCGCTAAACTGGTATTCGCTACGCCCGTAATCCATAGTCAACAACGCGCTACGACTTTCTTGTACTCTATATGTTTTTATAGTAACCATTTAACTTGAAAATTTGTTTCTCATTTTATTTAAAATTATATGGATTTTTTAGAAAGTTTCACAAAGAAGGAGTTTTTAGCGTGAAAACCAAAACGATTATATAGTTTTGGCCACGGAATACTCTCTTTTGACAGCCAAAAAAGGCTGTTATCATGTGTTATGGAGTTTTACATGCAAAATGTTCTTACTAAGATAGTATGAAACCGATAGTTAAATTAGAAACCACGTTAGAAAATAAGATTTGCTTCCTCTTTCATACAATCTTCATAATGTTGATGTACAATGACGGGTCTGGTTAGTTGTCCATGGAAAAAAGCTTTATAATGCATTTACATTTAAGCAAAATCTAGTACTTACGAGATTTGGAGCTAAATCTACTTGTTTTTTACTATATTTGATAAAACCTCCTCAAATGCAGAAGTACCTAGTTATACAACCGCGGCTTTTATCATATAGTACTAGAAAATGCTACGTTGATACAGACAATTTACTTTATAAGGTGTGCGCATTAGTTGTATTGCATTTGGAGGCTCTTTTTTCTATGTAGTTTGACATAAGAAAATAATAAATCGTAATCAGCTCTCTTTGATATGGAAACGAAAACTTGATGTCAAAAATCTTTGTGTAAACGGTATAGATATCGATAAGAATTTCAATTGAAATATACTAGATTACGCTCTGGTGTAAATGTAGTATGTATAACAAAATCTAAAGCGTTTACATCAAGTTTTATTGTCATATATCAGCATTTCGTACAAAATACAATATCCACAGCATTGAATACCTACTACTGTGTATTGAATACTGCACAATATGTTCGGTAGTAAGTACTCGCTACTGAAATACTCAACACTTTCACAAAACTACATCCAAGTCTAACCTGCCGTTACACAAGCAAATGATTACTTAGATGTCGTCTACACGCAACAATGTCTTGCATGAGAACGTCAAAATAAATCCGACTTATGTTGCGTATAGAGTTCAAATTAGTACTTGTCATGGATTAGACAATTTGTACTGAACATTTTGTAAAAAGGGGGTATAAAAACTCAAAAAATAGCGTCACGTAATATCGGAATAAATTATGGTGGTTTAAGTGTAAAATAACCATTTTTTCAATAAAATTTTACTTTCCGCCAGCTCTAAGTTGTTTATGAGATACTAAACTACTATACAAATTAGCTTTTGTGAAAAGCAATATTAAAATAGCTTTCCAAAACGCGTAATTACATTAAAATCCGTTAAAAATTAATGACTTGTGGTATGTTTTTTGTTTCTTATTTAAAAATAGCGGTCACGCTAATATATTTCATCATAATTCGACAACAATTAACACGATAGTAATAATATAAACAGCAAAAGATGCGAAATAAAATTAACATCAAGTCATCCATATAAAAGTTCTTTTTTAACTTCTCATTGTTTCGGAGTTATTCCAAAGCAAACTCACACCATGTAATCGCAAGAGAATTCGCCGTGAACAATTGACATTTTGGCTGTCAAAAAAGCTGATATATTAACATAGTTGACAGTTAAAATATGTAAGCCAAGGCGAATTAATTTTACAGGTGGTGGTAATAATACAAAAAACTCAATATCAATTCGCCTGATTTGCCATATCTGTGAAATACAGAAGACGAAACTTTATTTAAAATGTACTTTTAAGAACTGTGATTACAATTTATATGCCTAAAATAAATACCTTCTTCTGTTTATTGCCACATAAAAGTGTATATGTCTTGCTAATCATTTAAAAACACACGATTAAAAAACAATTGACAGACACAGCCAACGCGGCGAAATAGTCATATGTGCCTCAACATGACCTGTATTATTGGATCATGATGTAAAGATTTTCGCAGTGCTAGTTAATCTCTCTTTTCCGTTTAAAATATGTTTAACATCCCGTCTTCACGACACATAATTTTGTTCTAACATTTGTCAAATTTCATACATAAAAACATCAGAAAAATTTTAGTGCTATTTTTCATATCGACTTTGACTTTTGTCAAGACTAATGAATGGCTCGTAAAAACGCTATGTAAACCAGCAAATCTATAAATCAGTAAACATATAAACCATATGTTAAACGCATAAAATTTGGAGTTTAAACTACCGATACAAACCATATGTTTTTGATCGGTTTTCCACCACAAAACCAGTTATTTTTTAAATTTATCGCTTAAACTAGGGATAATACATGGGGAAGTGATATCCTGCTGTTGAGTTTAAATTACATATAAATTTTAGGTAAGTTTACCAAAACAAACGCTAGTTTTCACTGATTTATTAGACATTAGTCAGCTGAGCTCTCGAGAGCACCTGGTATGAAATTGACTTAGAGCATGGTGAAATAAGTATACAGGTGGCAGCATAACGTCAGCTGATTATTTTTTGCTCTGCTAGTTTTGTGCATAGTCTACGTCCAGCACGTATATATTTTTGACAAGCATCATCTAGTTTTTTGTTGTATTTGTTTCCCTTATGCGGCCACCTGTATACTTATTTCACCATGACTTGGAGTTATTAAAAATTTAACGGCGAAAAACTAGACATTTCTTGTTTCTTTTTATTACTTTTTGCTATTTTCTTGATGGTGATTCATATGATTTTTCTCATTTCAGCTACAAAATGTATACTTTATGTGTATGCATGTAGCAAGCGATAATATGAATTAAACAAACTATAAAATTTCTGTCTATCTATTAATTTCCAATACGTAAAATCTACTGGCAAGTTCGAAAGAGAATCGAAAAAATGTCTGGCGAGAAATGTCTTATGTGTAAAAGGGGATTTAAGGGCCAAATAAACTACGCAAGCGGCTTTCCAAACATGACAGAATTTACCTCTGTACAAGCCTGTTGTGTAATATATGGTTTTTTGTGTTTGACAATCAGCTTGGCAATCGGTTTGTAGAAAAATCAAAAAATGTAGATATTTTGACTGCCATGTCGAATTTGTAGGAAGCTGCTTGTGTAGTTAATTGTGAAATTGGTTCATTTGCAATAAAATTTGTATAGTGAGGTCTTCGTGGAAAATTAAAATATAAATTAGTAATTAAAGTGAAAAATCTATGCTTGTATAGGCCAGTTTTGTGTAGTCTGTGCGCAATGAAATAAGTATGTTTGACAAGTTGCTTGTTTATAGTACTTTTCCATATGCCTGTTTTGGGCCAAAATGCTTGTTTTGCGTAAAATGCGTGTTTTCTTACATGTTTCCCATACAATTGTAATGCGAGCAAAACACCTCACAGAGCCTGTTTTGCTACAAAATATGTCGATATTTGTTAGTGCAACATTGCGTTGCCTGTATAATCACAAGTACAACTTTGGGTCATCCATTTACTGTGATTGAAAAATGCGAAAAAGTGACACTGACATGGAAAGAAATATTGCGCGCACATGATTTTCGAAGAAGAATGTAAGCAAAACAATGAAAACTTCAAATTTATTACGAAAATTCGAGCTTAAAAACACATACAACATTATGGAAACGTTTCGACATATATTACTCAAAACGACCTGTTTTGCTCATAATGGAAACGTAAATGCATGGTTAGGTATATTCCGCTAGATTAAATTGGCGGCTATCATTGAGCCGCCGACGCCGACAGGTTGCGGCGGATATGTATAAAAATTAAGCGGCATATGCTTTTCCTTTTTTGTCTTGCATTCAGTGACCTGCGCCTAACAGACCCTAAATTACGACGCAAAGCGTTTTCTGGCTGTCAAAATTTCTCATGCCCATACAAAATGTATGAAACCAACCGAAATAACGCGGCGTCAACGCTTTGCAATTGGAAAATCCAATTTTGACAGCGCGTAAAGAAGTGAAGTTGGCTGCAAAAGTACTGTTTATTTTGTTAATGCCTACATATATACATATTTTGCAAATAAGTAATGTAAATTTAGCTACTTTCAGGTCAATTAAGCGTCTTCATCTCTATTTCTTATTTCTATTTAGAGTTTTTTATTAATTAAAGTGAGTAAACATTACTGTTTCTGGCGCAACGTTAACGCTCTAATTTAGGTTACTCATTTCAGCGTAAAGTTAAGCGTTAAATTACGTTGCGCTTTGCGTCGTAATTTAGGTTGGTCTGTAAGGATTTTCATCGGCGGCGGCGGCTGGCACGAAAATCGTCGGCGGCGGCTCAAATTCGGTTTTCTTTTCTTGTTCCTGTTCTCTGTTCCGTTTCTTACTTGGGTCGATATCCTTTGTAATCTTGTCAACTAGGTCTTTTTTATATCCGTTGTTTTCCGCTATGTTATATATTATTCCTAACTCTTTCATATAGGCCTCCCGTGTTAGGGGTATTCGTTCAAGTCTCGTTATTAATTGCCTAATTGCTGCGTTCTTATGTTGTTGAGGATGGTTTGATGAGCATATAGAGGCAAGAGAGAGAGAGAGAAAGAGCGGGAGAGAGAGAAATAGGGAGCAGAATACAAAAGGGATCAAGGAAGGAAGTTAGGTATACAAACAAATTATAAAAGAAACAACGTACAACAGAAAAACGATTTAGTATTCAATAGAACACTGAAGATGGCACATAGCCGAAACCGGTCTGTTTACAAACCAAATTTGACGTGGGATGACGGAAAATCGTTCCAAATTCAAAAAATTGTGCTTCAAATGTATATAAAAAAATGTCGGTTTTAATGTACATTTCAATCAATTTTATTTTTGCATATGGAGGAGAATTTTTCACATCGCTCTATCTTGCCAACCGCTTTAACAGCAAATACTAAAAAGAATAAATTTAAAAAATCAAAAAACTCGAGTGCGTAAAAAATAAAAGAAAACAAGACATAAATTAAAAAAAGAAAAAAAAAACCCCACTGCGTAAAAAAGCTAAATGAAAAACAAAACAAGTCCAGTGTGCGGAACAGAGCGACTTGTACAGACGGGAAGCATTAATAATCGAATCTTCGCAATAATGGTTCATGGACGTAAAAACTGCTGTGTTCCGCACACTGGACTTGTTTTTTTTCATTTAGTTTTTTTACGCAGTCAGGTTTTTTGTTTTTTTAAATTTATGTCTTGTTAGTTTTCGTACACAGACAGCTTGGTTTTAGATTTTTTGTTAAAAGTCCACTTTTTATGCAATTGCGTTTTTTGGTTGTTAAACAATTTTAAACCATCACAGATCCTAAATGGTCATTCGAAATTAAAAATCATAATAAAAACTTATAGATCATTTTCAAATACCTGTCGAATGATACCCATTTCGATATAGTTCGCCAAATTTTTATTTTTTTCGTATTCACAAAATGGCGTCTATTAGCCGCCATATTGAATTTTGTTATATCGTTAGTGACATTCCCGGGATTAAGACGATTCGATTGACGTAAGAATCATCAAAATCGGTTCACGCGTTCGGTTTATATAGTACCGCATAATGTGTACTTCATAAGGTATGGTGGTGGTTTTGCATTTGACGGATCTTTTTTTCTATGCAGTTTGACATTTCAAAATAAAAAAGGTATGGAAACGAAATCTTGATAAATGTCAAAAAGCATTGTGTAAAGGGTATAGATTTCAATTGAAATCTACCAGATTTCGCTCTGGTGTAAATGCAGTATTATTGATGTATTATGTTAACCATATAATGCAATATAATGCATTTTTAACAAATCAGTTGTATTTTTGTTTCTTATGAACAAAGTAATTTAGGAAAAATGATTTTCTACATAAAATGTTCGCAATATTATTTATTATTTCATTATATTTATTAATTTCATTCATTTCATCAAAACGTCAAACGCAGTACAAAAATGTGGAGCACAAATTACTATGAAAGTTTACAGTTTATGTTTGCACTAATTGTCAACAAAAATTCGTTGAAAATTATTGCAACATATATTGCAAACACCTGCAATGCAATAACATAGTTTTCACAATTGCTGCAATATATGTTAACATATTTATTGCTATTCGAGAGTCTCTACTCGTAACGGGGGCTATTGCACCATATGTATATTGATAATCTCCATATACACCAATATAATTTTTACAATTTTGCAATATGTTTTGACATATTTCTGGTTAGTATGTAGCTATTTTTGTTTTAATCATTCTCCGAAATTGGTTTTATTTTGGTAACTAAGAGCTTTGTAGTGAAATTCACAAAGTTTTAACGCTGAAATAAAGGCTGATTTTGTCTCCAATAATTACTGTTTGTATTAACGATAATTTGATGTATTTAACGCCTTTGTTAAAATTTTATATCACTTCCCAACTCGATTAAAATAAACGAAAATAGAAAAGAGGAATAAAAAAAACGAATTTATAGTTGCACACAAACATATTTTCATGAATTTCTTTAATTTAGAGATGTAAAAGTTGAACTAAATGTTTAACTAATATAAATATTGTTATTTATATATTAAATATTTAATATGTGTGTATATTGTCTATAAATTATATGAGTTTTGCAAAAGACGACGTGCTTTACCTGAACAGCTGGCTGATGTCTACATATTCAATAACACCACTAAATTACTGCCGTTTAGTTAATGCAGCTAATATTGTTTAAAAGTGTTAACGAATAGTAAAAACAATTATATTGATGTAAACTTATTTAAATGACTTGATTAGCGTGAAAACAAGTTTGTAAATTGCACTACTGACTGACAGTCGAATACATTGGAAACTGATATATAATAGTGCATTTACACCAGAGCGAAATCTAGTACTTAGATGTGGAGCTAAATCTAGTTGTTTTTACTAGATTTCCCATACAAAACGAAATCTTCCACGCCACTAGATTTTGACAAAATCTTCTAAAATCTAGTAGTACTTGGTTATACAACCGTGGTTTTGCTCATATAGTACTTAAAAATACTACGCTGTTCCAGAATATGTTCGCAATATTATTTATTATTTCATTATATTTATTAATTTCATTCATTTCATCAAAACATCAAACGCAGTACAAAAATGTGGAGCACAAATTACTATGAAATTTTACATTTTATGTTTGCACTAATTGTCAACAAAAATTCGTTGAAAATTATTGCAACATATATTGCAAACACCTGCAATGAACTCTCTCCACTAGCAATAACATAATTTTCACAATTGCTGCAATATATGTTAACATATTTATTGCTATTCAAGAGTCTCGACTCGTAACGGGGGCTATTGCACCATATGTATATTGCTAATCTCCATATACACCAATATAATTTTGAAATTTTTGCAATATGTTTTGACATATTTCTGGTTAGTATGTAGTTATTTTTGTTTTATTCATTCTCCGAAATTGGATTTATTTTGGTAACTAAGAGCTTTGTAGTGAAATTCAAAAGTTTTAACGCTGAAATAAAGGCTGATTTTGTCTCCAATAATTAATGTTTGTATTAACGATAATTTGATGTATTTAACGCCTTTGTTAAAATTTTATATCACTTCCCAACACGATTAAAATAAACGAAAATCAAAAAGAGGAATAAAAAAAACGAATTTATAGTTGCACACAAACATATTTTCATAAATTTTTTAATTTAGAGATGTAAAAGTTGAACTAAATGTTTAAATAATATAAATATTGCTATTTATATATAAAAAATTTAATATGTGTGTATACTGCCGATAAATTATATGAGTTTTGGCAAAAGACGATGTGCCTTACCTGAACAGCTGGCTGATGTCTACATATTCAATAACACCACTAAATTACTGCCGTTTAGTTAATGCAGCTAATATTGTTTAAAAGTGTTAACGAATAGTAAAAACAATAATTTTGATGTAAACTTATTTAAATGACTTGATTAGCGTGAAAACAAGTTTGTGAATTGCACTACTGACTGAAATTCGAATACATTGGAAACTTATATATAATAGTGCATTTACACCAGAGCGAAATCTAGTACTTAGATGTGGAGCTAAATCCAGTTGTTTTACTAGATTTCCCATACAAAACGAAATCTTCTTCGCCACTAGGTTTTGACTAAATCTACTAAAAATCTAGTAGTACTTGGTTATACAACCGTGGTTTTGCTCATATAGTACTTAAAAATACTACGCTGTTCCAGAATATGAACTTTATAAGGTGTGCGCAGTAGTTGTTTTGCATTTGACGGATCTTCTTTTCTATGCAGTTTCACATTTAAAAAAAAAAAGGTTAAGCAACTATCTTTGCTATGGAAACGAAATCTTGATAAATGGCAAAAAGCCGCGTGTAAACGGTATAGATTTCGACATAGATTTGAATTGAAATCTACCAGATTTCGCTCTGGTGTAAATGTAGTATAATTGGCAATGATTTCCGTTTATATGCAAATTCTTTCGTTAATTGTTGATAATTTCCATGAGTTTGCTAATTGCAAATAAAAAATTAAATCACCGTTTATGAGAAGAAATGGAAATAAGTCATGCGGATAATCATAATATGCGAAAATATTGAAAACACTTGCAAAAAAGCATTAAAAACTTTGTTGATTACATATATAAGAACTATTACCACAGTCTAACCAGACGCGACACGAGCCGGAAGATATTTCCGTCTCAGCCGAAGTGGCCGGCATCACAAAAGAGAAATAGGAAAGTATTAATGTTTCTTTTGTTTTGTTTTACGCATACATTTGACATATCTGCAACACTTTTAATTGGATGATATGAAACACCAACACGTAATTGTTGTCTCTTTCCCAAATAGCCGGCATAAAAACCTGATTTGGGCAATTTTCAACTGTCGAAGTTGACGTGTCTGGTTAGACTGTCCTATTACCATGTGTAAACGC
>CATQFL010000147.1:2500-22810 GCA_956483635.1 Panzeria rudis
ATATATATATATATATATATATATATATATATTATATATATATATATATATATATATATATATATATATATATATATATATATATATATATATATATATATATATATATATATATATATATATATATATATATATATATATATATATATATATATATATATATATATATATATATATATATATATATATATATATATATATATATATATATATATATATGTATATATATATCTAACGAGTGATTTTTTTGCTATTATCTTTTTGGCAACACTAGTTTTGACAGCTCACGCACGTTTTGTATCTTGTGTCACTGTCAAACATCTTCAGTTTGGTCTATAATTTAATCATGAATCGTCTTACAAACGAACAACGCTTGCAAATTATTGAATTTTATTACCAAAATGCGTGCTCTGTTAAGAAAGTTTTTTATCGAAGAATTGTGTTCACCGACGAGGCTTATTTCTGGTTGAATGGATACGTGAACAAGCAAAACTGCCGTATTTGGAGTGAAGAGCAGCCAGAAGCATTGCAAGAGCTACCAATGCATCCACAAAAAACAACCGTTTGGTGCGGATTATGGGCTGGCGGCATCATTGGGCCGTATTTCTTCAAAGATGATGCGAATCACAACGTTACTGTGAATGGTGAGCGCTACCGTGCGATGATAACAAACTTTTTTCTGCCCAAAATGGAAGAGCTTGACTTGCATGACATGTGGTTTCAACAAGACGGTGCCACATGCCACACAGCACGCGAAACAATGGACCAATTGAGAGGCGAGTTCGGTGAACAGTTTATTTCACGCTTGGGACCAGTCAATTGGCCGCCCAGATCGTACGATTTAACGCCTCTAGACTATTTTTTGTGGGGCTATGTTAAGGCTAATGTCTATAGCGACAAGCCCGCTTCGATTGACGCACTGGAAGCCAACATTGCCAACATTATTCGTGAGATACCGGCCGAAATGTTGGAAAGAGTATGCCAAAATTGGACTAAGCGGATGGACCATTTGAGGCGCAGCCGCGGCCAACATTTGCATGAAATAATCTTCAAACATTAAATTATATCGACCCAACTATCGATCCAAATAAATATTTCATGCATTTTTCTGAATTTTATGTGTTTTTTTCTTTTTTACTTTCCGATAGTTCTTATAAAATCACCCATTATATATCTATATATATATATATATATATATATATATATATATATATATATATATATATATATATATATATATATATATATATATATATATATATATATATATATATATATATATATATATATATATATATATATATAATATATATATAATATATATATAATATATATCTATATATATATATATATATATATATATATATATATATATATATATATATATATATATATATATATATATATATATATATATATATATATATATATATATATATATATATATATATATATATAATATATATATATAATATATATCTATATATATATATATATATATATATATATATATATATATATTATATATATATATATATATATATATATATATATATATATATATATATATATATATATATATATATATATATATATATATATATATATATATATATATATATATATATATATATATATATATATATATATATATATATATATATATATATATATATATATATATATATATATATATATATATATATATATATATATATATATATATATATATATATATATATATATATATATATATATATATATATATATATATATATATATATATACATATATATATATATATATATATATATATATATATATATATATATATATATATATATATATATATATATAAGTAAGTGCATAGGTAGAATGGCAGTTACTAAGTTTCTTAGGTAATGTGCCTATAATTTTAGTTAATTCCCATGTTCGCAAAAATAACTAAAAGCTTAGGTACCATTACTTATAAACTTTTGATAATTGCCTATGATAGCAAAGTAAATATATATTTTTATTTTAGGCAAGTTAACCATTGTAAAAAACGTAAATTTAACTACATTTTTAGATAAATTATATGTTTTTAGTAAATCCTACATTGCATTACGTAAATTGCTATGGAGTAAATAAAACAGTTTTTAATTATTTCATAAAATTTTATTTATGATAAGTAATTACATTACAAATATAATGTTTCAGTGGCATACAAGAACATTATTGCCATATCAAAAATGTGGACATTATTTCATTTTTGAAAAGAAAAGTAGTGTGGTAAAATCGTCACATCCGTGAACGTACGACTAGTCGCTTAAGAACATCATTTTCGGATTGTGGCATAGTGAACGTACTGTAATCCCACCCAGTTTATACGATTGACATATCACGTAATTTATTTTGGTACGATTGTCGATACGATGACGGATGTGACGACTTGAGCCCTGGTTGTGCGAAGTAATATTTGCTCCCCTAGCTGTCCTTTGGCCGGGCTTAAGGATTTTCCTCTTTGCTCTTCAGAAAATCTTTACTCAGCGAAGGCACTATTCGACATATCCAGAGAACGCTGAAGGCAAGCTATGCAAAAAAAATCTTTACTGAACAATACTATTTGCATGGACTTTATTTTAATTTTTTGATGGACATTCAGGCATGTTCTGTATTCCATGCGGAATAAAAATTTTCGGAATTGTCATAGCATTGCTGTTATAAATATTAATTTATTTTAATTTACCATGGAATACAGATTATATCCTTTTGAAAATGGAAATAGTGTCCGTGGAAATAACGTTTATCGACATTATTTCCATGGATGTTGCATGCCTGCAAAATTTCGCTTGTGCTCAACAGCCAAAAATATAAAAAACGCATTACTGGGTCACAAGCATTTACAACTTTATGATTGCATGCTCCATCATTCCAAGACACAGCACACAACAGTCATTAATACATACATATATAATTGCTGGTGGCAGGATTACGCAGCAATTTGGCACCTAAATCGCTTATAATATCCTTATAAATATGTAGAGTAATAAAAAGATATTTATTTAAATATTTATTTACATATTTAAAAAATTTTGCTACATACCTTTTTCCTTAAAAAATATTTTCATATGACAAAATAAAAAAAAAGTTGTATGAAAATTATTTCGAAGAAGGCACCTTATTCTAATAGCTAAATTAGCTTGAATTTTAGGTAAAATGTATTGTAAAAATTACCTAACGGCTTAGTTAATACAACAAAAGTTTTTTATTTTCATATAAAAAATAATATCTCTGCTAGTTTAGTTGATATTACCTCTTATATTTTTTTGTGTGTATAATTAATGTTAAATGGCATGTTGTTTGGTAGTGTAAGTTTACTATATTGAGTTATATTGTGTTATATTATGTTATGTTAAGTTTAATTTAGGTATGAATTTAATGTTAAGTGTATACTAGACCTGTACAGCGAATAAGTTTTTTTGGTATTTGTCAAGTTCTATACTTTTTCGAATACAGTACATACTTGCTCCCTCACTCATAGCACAAGCAGTGAACAGAATTGAATGACTGCTTATAAAATACCTATAAAGGCCCTGATTCACTATCCTACACGATCGCACGATTCATTCACAGGAAAATTTTACAATAGTATGACTGACTTTAAAAAATCGTTTCAAAACGGCGTTATCACACTATTTTACAAAAATGATGCAAAAACATCTGTTTGTATTATGCATGGTGAAATATGTATACAGGCGGCCGCATAAGGGCAACAAATACAATACAAAAAACAAATAGATAATGTTGTCAAAAAAAATACACTTGCTGGACGTGGCTTATGCACAAAACTACCAGAAAAAAATATAATCAGCTAACGTTATGCTGCCACCTGTATACTTATTAAACCATGGAATTGTGTATACATGAAAACTATCGTTTTATGAAACTTTTCATAAAATTTTGCCAAACAAATCTGTCACACAGTTGCATCTTTAGTCCACACTACCATATTTTTCTGGCACACATGTCATATTTGGCAGATCGCGCGATTGTGTAGGATAGTGAATCATGGCCTTAAGTGTGTAGTGAGTGGGAGCCATATTTTTGTTACCTTATTGTAACTTTTGTTTGTTCCGGTATTCCGGCAATGTTGTAATAAAATAAATAATTCAACAAATGTGGTGAAAAAATCGACACATTTTTGTAATACAATTTTATTCTTTTAATTATTTTTGTACATAAAAATAGATTGTGGAATGCCAAAGAGTAAATTCATGAATATTTTGGCTGCCACACGAAGAAAATCACCCAAAGCGCCTAAATTAGAGATTTTATTCATATTGCAAAATAAAAATAGTTGCAAATCACACAAAAGCTTTGGGTAGAACAATCTCTGCTGCAAAATGAGTAATCAATCGTCCATATTTTTGGATCATTACTGATTATGCCAAATTGCGAAAATTCGCAAAAACTTCCTAGCTTTAAATAGATAGGGAAGTCTGATTGATAGTGTTTAAAAATTTGGCAAAACTAAAAAAACCAAGAACTAGCAAAACAATCACGTTACCGTAAAAATAGCGAAAATTTGCAAAAATTGCAAACAAACCTTGAAATTATTTTAAAATAGCTCAAATTATAAGGAATGCAAAAAACTCGGAAAAAATCAAAAATCGTGAAGATGACGATAATTCGCAAAAACTTGTTGATATTAAAAAGATAGAAAATTTTGATAGTGATTAAAATTCGGAAAAACTATAAAAAAGCCAAGAATTAGCTTAAAAAATCACTTTCATCGCGAAAATAGCGAAAAAATGCGAAAAAATTTTAAATTGAAAAACTCTAAATTGCTTAACAATAGCTAAAATTGTAGGAAATGCCAAAAAGCTCGGAAAAGTTTGCGAAAATTACGCAAATTCACAACTTTCGCTGTTAAAGTGATTCATTTTTGCCAGTTTTATGATTATTTACAGTTTTGACGCCATCCAATCACTATCAGACTTCGCCATATTTTTAATCTTAGCAAGTTTTTGCGAATTTTCGTCATTTTCGCGGTTTTTCCTAAATTATTGGCATTCTTCACAATTTTAGCTACTCTTAAGCAAATTTAGGGCTGGTTTGCAATTTTGCAATTTCTCGCGAATTTTCGCTATTTTCGCGGTAAAATTGATTTGAGCGATGTTTAATGAATTTAAGTGCTTCTTTCCAAATTTTCGCCAACTTCAATAACAAATTGAATAAAAAATGTTTAAAATAAATTCTTGTTACCTACTTTTTTGTAGGTAATAGTTTTATTGACTTTTGTTACGATAAGAAATAATCAGAATACCATTTTCCTATTTTTATAACTTTGGTGACAAATTATAACCATGGTGACTATTATTACAGTGTCAGAATAGGCCTGTAAGTCTGAAAATTTTTATTATTTCGGCTTTCTAGTTCAATATTTTGAATTAATGCAAATTCAAATTATTTTTATTAAGACTGGAGTGTTGGAATATTCAAATCCGACTAGCAGAACGGATCAGTACTACTGATTTCGACAGGCCGCTACACCGTCTCACCAGCGTTCTTGTTCACTTTTACCACTTATGAAAGTGGATGCTTTTTACAAGGAAACATCATTAAAGCTGAAAGTCCATAACACGCGTTACACACGGTATCGCGTTATAAGCGGCTGTCAAAAAAGTAGAATCAGTGTAAATGTATGTGACGAGTTACATAGCACAAAGCGTAAAACCCTTGACGCGAAAAGTAGGTTTACTTTCTACTTTTGTATGCGTCGCATGCGCCATGAAAAAATGACAGCTGTTTTTGATAGCCAGGGATGACAAATTATATTATATTTTCAATGTTATCGATAAATATGTTTGTATGGTGGATGATTTTTTCAAATTTTTTTACAAAAAAGAAATCTTTAATAAAAAACCCCTATCGCAATATAGTTTAAAAATGTTTTCAAGAATAAAATACATTACAATTAATTTTTTAACACAATTTTTCATCAACAAAATTTTAATTTTATTTATCGATTAATTTTATGTAATAAGTTTCCTCTCTGTTATGTTTATTAATTTTATCAATTTATCTTTATACTTTATTCATTATTGTACTGACACAATTAAATTTACATTAAAGTCAAGAAGAGCCGACGATCTGTTGGAATAGCTCTCGCTGAGTTAAAAAAACCACTCACTTCCCGTTCCAAATACAAGGAACGCACCCAAAACCGTCTCGTTTATTTTGGAGCTTTGAGTATTCCCTTGTTGCACAAAATATTATATTTATAAACTCAATAATTTCCACAAATTCTTTTAACTTTTTAATTTCAATTAACATTTTTGCAAAAATTATTTTTATTTGATAAAAATATTTACACTAAATATATAAAAATATTTACACTACTGCTGATCAAAATATAAACATTGGCGCACAAAAAGCGTTGCATGTAACTTAAATTTAGAAAGGCGTCTTAAGTATGAAACACACAAAACGCGTAACGCGCGAAACGCGTGTTATGGACTTTCAGCTTAATTTATGCATATGCTTTGAAATATACTTATGGACACACAAAACGAAACTGAAATTAAGCCAGTGAAGCTGACAGTGCTGCCAGGTATTTTTCCTAAAATCGTCAAACTTTTGAAATAAATTCGTCAAAGTCGTCGATTTTTGGAAAAACTGGTCAGCAACTGTTTTATAAAATAAGCAATAGTATTTTATTAAATTAAAACAGTTAGAAGAAAAATTAATTTGGTACATTTGCCTCCTACTTTCTCCAGCAATTTGCTTCATTTAGGTTCTTTATTACCATTAAGGCACACACAAAACAAACACAAAACGCAAACAGTAAATAATTTTTTCTACCGAGTTTGCGTTTTACATAAAATACTAACATAAAAGTAGTGATGTCATTAAATTGTCAACTGTTTCACATTGTACCCAATGGGATGGAGAATATGGTACAATTGTACTTTTTATGGTACAATTTTCTATAACGAGCTCATGTAAAAACCACAAGACAGGAGCTTATTATATATGTTGGAAGCGCTTTTTTCACTGTACATGTTAATGATGTAAACGCTACGAAAGCAATAGCAGAGACGAATAAGTAATATAGTCGAGAAGGTCAAGAAGAAGTAATATACAGGGTTTGAATTGCTGACTTAATATTAGCATAGGCACACAAATTCTGCTATGCTACTTACTGCTGCTATGTACATTGTACAAGCATCAGCAAGCAGCATAAGCACACAACCTAATGTGAAACTAATTGCTTAAGCTTTACTATGCAATACTTGTAAGCAAGCAGAGTTAGCATAATCAAATTGCTTGAAGATCCGATGCTGCACAAAATCAGCATAAGCAAGTGAGTTGGAAAAAATGCTGGCCATATTAGAGGAATACAACTATGAGCTGAGATACAAGCAAGGTAGAACAACCGACGTAGCAGACACACTTTCTAGAATTGCATATAGCAAACAACAAACAAACTCCTTAACAGGAACACAGCATAGTGACGAAAGTTCATCCCAAGATCTGATACCATATACAGACGTACCAATTAACGTATTCAAAAACCAATTATTTATTTCAGTAGGAAATTCCTCTTCTTATCAGTTGAAGATAATTTACCCAAATACCATAGACACATTATAGTTGAGCATAATTTTACCGAAGATAACCTTACAAATATTTTAAAGCGATACTTAAACCCCTCGGTAACAAACGGAATTTTCACTGATGATTTTATTTTGGGGAAAATACAAACTGTATATTCTTTACATTTTAGCCATTATAGGACACGATACACTAGGAAAGTTGTAGAGGACTTAACACTGGAAACAGATCAGGAAGCTAAAATAATTCAGAAACATAATAGAGGCCACAGAAATTCTCTCGAAAATAGAGCACAGTTATTAGAGAAATACTACTTTCCTCAAATGAGTGCGAAAATTAGAAAGATTGTGAAGCAGTGTAGAATGCCAGGAAAATAAATATGAAAGACACCCCACAGCACCTATTCTTAACTCTACCCCTATTCCAGATTATCGAGGACATATCGTACACATTGATATTTATCACACTGATAGTAAAGTTATTTTGACCGCTATAGATAAGTTTTCGAAGTACGTTCAGGCCAAACTGGTAAAATCAAGAGCAACGGAAGACATAAAGCTACCCCTACAAGAACTGCTGGTATCATTCGGTATTCCCAAGAAAATTGTGATAGATAAGGAAAAATCCCTCAACTCAGCCCCTATTACATTTATGCTTGAAAATCAGTATGGAATAGAAATATTTAGGACACCCCCGTACATGAGTACAGTTAACGGTCAAATAGAACGCGTTCATTCCACTCTTTCGGAAATGATGCGTTGCGTAAATGCTGAAAATACTCACATTAATTTTGAAGAATTACTCTATAGATCCTTACACAAATATAATCACTCAATGCACTCGACAACTAAAAAGAAGCATTTTTCGGACGAACTGTAAGTACTGACCCACAACAGATGGAAAAAGATAGGCTGGACAACATAAGAAAACTTACTGACAAACAAAATAGGGATCTCGAATTCCATAATAAGAAAAGAACACCCTTCCTTTGTTATAACCCAGGTGATACCATTTACGTAAAAATAAATAAAAGAATAGGTAATAAGTCGACGCCTAGGTACAGGAAGGAAAAGGTCAAGGAAGACAAAGGAAGTAAAATATTAACAGAATCCGGACGTATAGTTCATAAATCTCACATAAAAAATAATAAATAAAGAAATAATAATAACAGAATAATAAATTAGTAGAATTTACAAATAAAAATATCTTTGTAAGATATATCAAACAATATGCCATAAGCATACGATTTAGTAAGTAAGTAATAAAATTTAAAGATATATCAAGCAATATGCCATAGGCATACGATTTAGCAAATAACGAAAAATAAATAATAAAACGTAAAAAAATTAATGATAGAAACATATATACATATATAACATTGTACTAAATGAGAATAAACAAAGGAAAAGAAGAAAATTAAAAATATTAAATAAAAATGTAAACTAGAAAAAATATAGTTGATATGAGTAATGTCATAAAGTTATTACCGAGTAATAAGCCATAGGCTTACGGTTTATAAGAGTTTATAATAAACAAAACACAAACGTACGAACCTAAAAAGAAAATTTTAACTTACTTACAGAATCTTCACCTATATGGTGCATGCAGAATTCCAAATATTAGACTACACAAACTCTCAGTCACCTTAAAAGACGACGCAGCAAGAATACAAGAAGGGACATTTAAGATAATCCATATAATTGACTTAACGGAATATGAGAAAATAACGATTGAATTAGAGAAGACAATTAAATTAGTATAACGGTGACGCAAGAATTATAGCCTTTCCTCGTGCAAGAATTGTTTCAAATTCGCGCACTTATATCAATAATTACCCTTAAAATAAAGAAGAAACGATCACTGGACTCCATAGGCTGTGCATGGAAGTGGATTGCAGGTAGCCCCGACCATCATGACTTAAAAATGATTAATGACAACTTACGGAATCTAAATGAAAACAATAACAGACAAATAGTTATAAACAAACAGCTAATTGAAAAGGTAAATGAACAAAATTTAAGAAGCAATCAAATAATGAAAGTTATTAAAGATAATACAAATATTAAGTTAGAGTTAAGTTTAAAAACAAAATACCAACTACAGCTAATTAAGGAGGAATTGTTAAACATAGAATATGCCTTGTATTGGGCCAAATCTAACGTAGTAAATTCGTTTATATTATCTAACATAGAAATAAATATTATAGAAGAAATTGTTAAACATGAAGCAATACCTTATATAAATATTGAGGAAGAGTTGGAGTTCACAGATATTAATGTGGCCATAAACGGTTCTATGAAATATTTAATAAATACATAGCTCAAGTACACATGCATACATATGTATGTATGTTCATGTGAAAAAAACACCAGTATAACTATGGTTACACAAAATAATATTGAATTTTTAAATAAAATATTCTAACAACACTAGTTTTCAGGATTCGTATTAAATCATACTGAAACTGATATATTTAACACCAAGGCTTGAAATACATTGATCACTTCACTCATAAATGTGTGTTAAGACTTTTTCTTTTAATTTCAAACGCACTTATTGGGGGAAAATCCATCACGTCATATTCACTAATCCTTTTGACCAGCAAGTGTGCATGCTTATTTCATTTTCGTAAATGGAATTTATTTTTTCCCCATTTTTTATGCAAAACAGGTCAAAGGAAAGAATTTTGTTTAAATTTTTCACAACAACACATTGAACATTGAAAACATTGAATGCAGACCCTACCTGCTGAAAAGGGTGATTTTCATTAATATGTGCACAATCAATTTTAGGAGTGTTATTGTTGCGTGGGTATTTTTTTTAGTTTCGCTATCACGAGGATGTATGCTTTTGTTGTTTGATCTTTATAGTAACCATTTTTTGTAGAAATTAGGTCGTTGGGAAATTTTTTTTTGAAATGAAAACCATCACCCAAAAGAATTGCGTAATGCGAATTGTGTTATTTATTTTGTTGGCAGTTTGGCTTTCGCAAGACCAATTCTATTGTCGTTTTTTTAATTTCTGTTTATATGTACCTATTTTTGTACAAATCAACTCAACGGACATTTTTAAAAAGAACAAAATAAATGGGTTACTGTTGTTTTGTGTATGTATGAATTTAACATTATTGCTCTTGGAAGTGTGTGGTTTTTTACTTAACTTTCATTTCCTAGGCAGATATGTGTATGGAAAGGAAATAATAGGATGTTCATTGGCGTAGATAGGCCTTTCTGGGGGGCAATGCCTTCCTCTAGACTTGATTTTGCCCACCCCTCCAAGAATTACTGAAATATTTAATAAAAATTATTAAAAACTTCTCTATGTTTGGAAAGACATACATATTAGTATTCAAATCGTAAATGTATCCCGTTTACTTACAGAAATCATTGCAATTTTTATAAAAATTTAGTTTCCAACAATTGCAAAATTTTTGTTTCTTACGTAAAAACCCTAAACAAAAACGTACGAGTGTGTATATTTTATTCTGATAATATATTTTTGTATTTTCGCCAACAAAATATAAAAAGTAGTACATACACCATTATAAAAACCTTTTGATACTGGGTCCAGTTGTGCATGAAATTAGTCAAATAGCCCATCAGCAATATGATTTTTAAAAGTTTAAGACCTTCAAAAAACTTTCATATCGATGGTCACAAGTTGACAACACGTAACTGGTTTTTACATTTTTTCAGTAGAAGAAATTACGTTATAAATATGCTGAAAGTAGTAACGCATAGAAATAAAATAGCTGAAAATTATTTAGTAGATACTCTCAACTAATTTATGTTATTTTATTTTGAGAATGGGAATTTTTTCTGCGTTTTGTGAAAAATAATAAAAGTTCTCAATGTATGACCATCTATATGATATCCAAATTTTATAACGACCCTTAAACAACCTATGACACGCTTATGTTAAGTCTAAGTGGAAAAATAAGCCAAAGCGTCACCGCTAGCAGCTACTAAGTATTGCTTACATCAGGGATTACGTAATGGGTTCTTTTACCACTGGGTAGTTGCTATGCATATACATATAATTTGCTAACATATTTCTGTTACAACTATATTGTCCCGCTCTCTCTTTCTCTCTCTGTCACTCGGCATAGGGCTCTCAGTATATCTTTTCTTCTCTTGTTGATTCTTATTATTTCGATTTCACTCACTTGCACCTCAGTCTTCTGTCATTCTCTTCTACTAAGCAATAATTTTGAAAATCACCGAATTCTTTTCATTCGCACGATCAGACCAACCAATAGCACAAATAGCACGAAAACCCATCAAATGCAAATTTCATCAAGAGCATGAAAACCCGTGAAAAACGGATTTTCCCGAGAATAAGACCTATCTAAAATGTAAAACAAAACATTTCAAAAAAAAAATTATTTTGCAAATTGGTGCAAAGAGTTATGCAATAATCAATATTTGGGGGGTGGGGGCAAATTTGCTCCCATATTTTGGGAAAACAAATTATGGGACCAAACTGCAAGCACGGCCTTTCAAACAAATAAAAATTAAAATCGTTGCATAAATGACAGTTATGCGATAATCAATATTTTGCGGGGGAGAGACGAATTCGCCCCCTGATTTTGGGGAAAAGCTTATTTGAGCAAACTAAAAGTAAAGGCTTTCAAACAAAAAAAGAATTTTGAAAATCGATTCACAAATGGCAGAGTTATGCAAGAGGGAGCAAATTTTCCCCTCCGATTATCGAAACAAAATTATAAGACCAAACTGCAAGCAAAGGCTTTCAAACAAAAAAAGAATTTTGAAAATCGGTGCAAAAAAATCAAGGAGTTATGCGATAATTAATATTTTGGGAGGGGGGCCAATTCGCCCCCCTGATTTTGGGAAAAAGCTTATTGGATCAAACTAAAAGTAAAGGCTCTCAAACAAAAAAAGAATTTTGAAAATCGGTTCACATATGACAGAGTTATGCAACGGGGGAGCAAATGTCCCCCTCCGATTATCGAAACAAAATTATAGGACCAAACTGCAAGCAAAACCTTAAAAAAAGAATTTTGCAAATCGGTGCATAAATGACTAAGTTATGCGATAATCAATATCTGGGGGGCAAGTTTGTCACCCGATTTTGGAAAAAAATGTATGGGACCAAACAGCCAGGAACGGCTTTAAAAAAATTTTTTTTTGAAAATCGGTGGATAAATAAAGGAGTTATGCGATAATCAACATTTTGGGGAGGGGGGCAAATTTGCCCCTGCTTTTGGGGAAAAGCTTATTGTAAGTAAAGGCTTTCAAACAAAAAAAGAATTTTGAAAATCGGTTCACAAATGACAGAGTTATGCGTGTACAAACATAAAGAAAAGTAAAAAAATACTCACGAATTGCTAACCTTCTCCTTTTTTGAAGTCGGTTAAAAAGCGTAAAAATATAATTGATAAAAATAGACAAAACGGCAACGCTGCTGGCATTGTTTTTGTTTCTTTACCCTACGTCTTCACGAGCCATCGACTTGAACATGACATGAACATGCCCCGGCAGAGCAACTGCATACAATTTTTCTGTTCTGCCTTATCAATGTATTTGGTGGTAGTGCAATAGAAATGGAATATTTAACAATTTCTTTCTGTCTCTTTTCTTTCTATTAAAAATGGTTGCTGACGGTGAATCTAATGGCGAACATTGATGCTCAGCCATATGTTCGACCATCGATGTCAGAGCATGGACGAAACATGGACATGAGCGGTCTACATTAGCCATATGCGATGTCCGACATGATGTTCATACTAATTTCATGGCTAATGTAAACCCCCAGTTAGTATAAGTGAGTGTGCCGCACACGTGCCTAAATTTGGCACATGCACACGAGCAAGTGCCACATAATTTCTATCTTCAAGCACACGTACGTGTGCCAGTTTGATTGGCACACGTACACGTGTCAAAAGTAAGCACACAAAAAAATGGCACTTACTCGTGTTCGTGTGCGACATTTTTTGTGTGCTTGTTTTTGGCATGTGGGCATTTGCCGCACATATGTGTGCAAATCCTTGCCCTGATTATAACAGAAAGCTTAACCTCTGTTCATAACAAAAATCACCAGAAATTAAATTTTTGTCTGCATTGACCTGTATCAAAAAACCAGGACAATTTAAGAGTAGACCAGGACACCAGGACAATTTGTCTAAAACCAGGACAATCCTGGAAAACCCGGACGTATGACAGCCCTATCCTAATTACATTCACAAGCCTATGCGTTTGCTCGATAGTGCTATGTTGTCTTCTGAAGTCAAACTGATGACCTTGGATGCATCCACTCTCATTTACTATGGGGGTCAACTTACTCATAAGCAGTTTCTCAAATATTTTTGATGTATTTGACAATAAGCTTATAGGGCTATAAGATTCCACTGATTACCACTTTATTATGGTCTTTTCCAGGCTTAGGTATCAATGACATCTTCCTTTCCGCAGGATAGTATTCTATTCGTAAAACTGCATTAAAAATTAGTAGAGTTATCCTTTTTGCTATATGGGGTAGCTCTAGGAGCATTTTGTTACTGATTTTATCAGCACCTAGGGCTTTCTTCGAATTTAAGTCAGCTATAGCATTTTAAATTTCTCGAATGTTAAATCTCAAAGTAACAGCAGCTTCAGCGACAACTGTCTGCAGCTCTACTATATCAGATGGTGTGTTTGGAGTGAATACATTTTTCAAGTAGTTAACGAACAGCGTGCCTTTTTCAGCATCAGTTCTTGCCCAGTCCCTATTCGAACTTCGTAATGGAGATTTACATATCACCGGCCTTTGGCTGCTCGCCATAGCAAATAATCCGTTTATGTTGTTGCGTCAAGTTCGTGCAGGAATTTTGCAAAGATGCAGCTTTTTGGAGTTCTAATAATATTTTAAACTACTTGGTGCATTCTTTCAGCAACAACCTCACCCTTCTTGGGTGAGGTTGTTGCGATTGAGTATATAGTTATAATAGTGGGTGAGTGATCTGAAGACAAATCTAAGGACGCTTCAACTTTAATTGTTTCGCTGGGAACTCCTTTTACTACTCCGAAGTCAATAACATCAGGTATTTTTCGGCGATCTGTTGGCCAGTAAGTTCGCTGTCCACTTAAAACAACATTCAATCGCCTTTTAGAAATTGTGTCAAACAGCACGCGACCTTTAGGGATGATTAGCCGCGATCCCCAGAGCGTATGCTTACGGCTGTAGTCACTGGCGGCCAAAAACCGTGGGACTAGTGAATTAAAAAATGTAATATATTGACTTTCTGTAATAGAAAACCTGGGAGGAGAGTAAATTGATGAAATCGGCAGGTTTTGATGAAAATTTTCAATGGAGATGTTGCTTGAAGATAGCATTTACAATGATCACCCATTAGGTAGTGTTTTAATAACAATTTTATTAGTATAGCTGAACCACGAAAAGCTCTACCTTAGGGATCCTTTGTGTCGTACAGAGTATGTCCGCTAATTTTAAAAAGCTTCTAGCCGTCAAGTGTGTCTCCGCGATAAGCATAACAGCAATTTGTTTATCCATCATGAAGTATTCGAGTTCATTTTTATATTGGCGGATGCCGTTTGCGTTCCAGAAACAAATTTTTAAGTTCATGGTTTGTTTAATGTAGACTGCATTTTGAACATTTCCTGCATCATGCAGGTCATGTTGGTTGTAAAAAATTTACTGTGTGAAACCAGTGTTACCGTTGGAGAGGCTTTTTTGAACTATGGGCTGGCTAGTCTTCAACGCGTTTGCGTATGAGAACTGTCATACAAAACTCACTGTCTAATAGCATGTATGTCGAGTAAGTCAGACATGTATGTTGGTTTTAAAAAATTTTTGATTTTCTGATGTCTGTCGCACACCAACACACTCGTTTTATAGCGGGTCCGCCATACTTCATATAAAAATTCAGTTCGCTTGTTGACGCTGCTGTGTGCGTATCGGAAATTTGTGAAAAAATTTATTTTTCTAATGTTATTTTCTGGGAAGAGTTCATTGAGGAATATAAAAGCTTGCCACAATTGTGGCAAATAAAATCAGATCTGTACCACAACAAACAATTGCAAATTAATGGATATAATAATTAAAAGCCGCTACAACTTTCCGCTTCATTACCATCTTTTCGCTTCAAAAATTTTAGTGTACTGAAGTATACCGTCAGTCTTCGACAGTGTAATAGCAAAACCCAACGTATGCCATCGTACATCTCTGCAGACAAGTATGCGTGTCTATCGCCCTTTTAGGTATGTTTTGCGCTGTGGGCTACTTAGCCCTAAAAACGTTGGCATATGAAGGCCGTCTGGTAGCTGGTTGGCGCAACTGGGGATAATTAGTGTTCTCAAAAGTAAAAGGTTGAGCACAGGTATGATTACGTCTTTGGGTGGAGCGTGAGATTTTTTTGCGAATTTCAATTTCGAATTGCAAAAAAGGTTGCATTTTATTTTTAGATACATGGGAAAAATGATGAAAAAATATTGGGACCAACTTTTAGCCCTCTACTGCGGCATCAAGATTCTGAATATTAGATCAAATCGATCAATTTGTGAAATATCATATGATGCAACATTATATATTCTTTATAGCTGTTATAATTCATTACACTCAAAATATCCACTATTTTATACATACAAAGATCAGATTTCAGACAAAGATGAAATAATGAAGCAAATTTTCGAATTTTTAAGTCATTGTTATATCTTGCAAAAAAACATTTTCTAATATAACTTGAGGTCGCTGAACACGAAAATGATGTTCACATATTTTTAGAGCTTCTCTCAAAACTATCATTTTAAATTGCTCCATTAATATGAAAAAATATACTAAGTATATATACTAAGTATATTTTTTCGGGCTGTATTTCAAAGATAATTTTGCGACAATCACATGATGGATGCAATCGCTAAATTCTGATAAAAAAATAAGAAAGTTATTAGCACTTAAACGAAAACAGCTGTATTATTTTTTAGTTATTTTTCATACAAAAGTAATTTAAATCAGTTTGTATTAAAAAAAAATTTTATTGAAAATAATTTTGTATGGGAAATAAAATCAGCTTTTTTCACTTAATGGCTTATAACTTTTTTTATATTTTGTCAGATTACATGTAGCCTTAAAAAATTATAAAATTTTTTTTTATATTAATGAAGCAAATGAAAATAAAGTTCATATAATTTCTCCAGCTTCCAGCCGTGGGTAGAGGGCTAAAAGATATGTCGGAAAAAATTCAAGCAAAAATTTTATATATAATTTAGCCAGCTGCAACATTCCGGAGGTCTTCGAAATTTATTGATGACTTTTTTCCTTTATACACCAACGCTCCACTCTAATGTACATAGACAGGGCAGCCTCTGTAGTTGGCGGTGTGGTTTTCAGAGGAATTGGAACACTTTTTAATTTTTGAATCGTCTTTTGGTTTATCACATTTGACGGTGCTGTGTAGTTCTCCACACACGACACAAACGGTGCGCAACTTACAATATGTTTTTATGTGATCATATTCTTAGCAATTCTCGCATTGGTTAGTCCTAGCTCGTTTATGTGGCTCCTCTACGGTAACTCTGGAGATGCAGCATATATCTTAAATTATATATTGGTTGTATTTGTTTTTTTTAATTTCAAGTCACCTGGTTCTAGTTCCACCCAAAATACTGGGGACTCTTTCTCTATTTTTGATGTTTGTAACATTTTTAATTTAAAGTTGTTATTTATCAGGGCCAATTTTATCTCTTCTGGATCCACGTATGACTATGCCTTTTATAACTACCTGGAGGCCTTTTGCACTTTTCAGTTGGTATGTGTAGATATTTTTATTTTGTGTTTCAAAATCCGAAACAACTGTGCGGTAATGCTTTTCTTCATTAACTTGAATTTTTGTCTCTTCATTCACGCTTCGTTTTATCGGTATGACGTAAAACGCCTCTTCGCCGATTATTGTACTAGGTTTTTAATTAACCAGTTTGAGTTTTTCTCCCGTAAGTAAATTTTCAGAAGGCGCAGCATCAGGTGTACCGTCTTTGGGCATTGGAGCGAGATTTTTCGATTTTTATAGATTTTTTGATTTTTATTTATAACTTCGGTCAATACCCATTTGTATTTTTTATTTTACTGTAGCGTTTTCTGCGGGCCAGTTTCTGTCGTTTTATCTTTTTCGGATAGTTGTTGGCTCATTTTGTTGGCCCTTGTGCTTTGCTGTGAAGCTGATTTCAAAATATTTATTATTTTTATTCCACTGTCTGTCATTGCCATTGAATTTTTTGACGCCAAGTGTAAATTTTTGTTTACGACATTTTCACTTTCTGCAGCCACGCCAGTTAAATAAACATTCCTGCCATTAGCCACTTTTTTACTAGTGCTACTCATATATATGAGTGCACAATTTGTGTTTTTGATTTGTGTGTCTACTTGTCTACAGGTTTATGATTTACTTTACAAAAGCAAAAGAAAAAAATTATAATACATTAACAAACGGTATTGTTATTATTTGTTTTTGCGAATATTTCTCTATATTTTTTTAATATTATATATTTGTACATTGTTTTATTTATTTTGTTCACTGGCCGACCGAAAATCAAAACGCGTCTGTTTACCTCAAGAGTAAATTGCGAACTATGTTAGACGACGATCAAGGTGAATTCCTAGGTAGTTAACCTCAAAGTGCTGCGGTATGATATGATTATTGATAGAAATAGGCGGACATGTTTCCGTGCCCAATGTACACGTAACATGTACACATTTTTGTCCGTTTATTTTTTATCTCCACTGCTTTAACCATTTTTCCAGATGCAATACATATTTTGGCAATTTTGTGGATGCTTCTTGAGGGCTTGCGTTTTCCGCTTAGAAAAGCTGTATCATCAGCAATTGTTGATGTGTGAATGTCATAAGCTGGTGGCATGTCGGAGGTATATATCAGGTATAATACAGAACCAAAAAGTCTACCTTGACGAACACGGGCTTGAATCATATGAGGTGTGCTCAGAAAATTTCCTTCCCTGATGATGACACGTTTATATGAGAACGATTATTTTGATGGCAACAAGGTAACACGGAGGCATGTCCATACTGATATTGTCGCTGTAGAGTTTTTAAGTAAATAAGTTTATTTGTTTTATTGTTATATTTATGTATATTCAAAATAAGTATGTAATTGTATTTTTATAACCTTGAATGAAGTTTATGTAAATGTCTGGAATCATTAATCTTTTTTTTGAAAAATCACGGAGTAATAGCCCTTTTTAACCTAAAAATTTTAGTGTAATTTTTTCGACGCTCTTTCTTAGTTCTACAGTTACGGGGTTCAAAGCTTTAATTTTTTTATTGATCATAACTCCTACAATATAGAACAGATAAAGACGAAGTATAATATTTTCAAATTCATTAACCCGTTGCGAGCAGAGGGGAATATAAAATATTTGTTATGTTACTTCACATAAAAGCATCGTTATCTTAAAAACTACGCGATACAACGGTACTTTAGTTTAATAGAGAACTTTCAAGCTTTCAGTTGATGTATACTTTAAAACCATCGTCGATAAAATTCGTAAGTTCTGGCACTTTGAAAATGAGATTTAAAAATAAATTATCTTAACTCATAAACTCATTTCTAAAGTGCCATAACCTACGTCTTTCAGCTTTCAAGTATACACCAAATGAAAGCATGGAAGATTCTCTTTAAAACTTATGTACCGTTGTATAGACCAGTTTTTAAGATAACGGTGTTTCTGCGTGAATGATGCTGGTGTTCTTGAATTAAGTCAATATTATATTTTATTAAACAGAGAAGAACTTAAAAAAATTTAAGTATTAAAGGTGCAATAACAATCAATAGGTTTTAAACAAATAAATTGATATGTTTTTACATTTTGCGGGATGGAAGTATATTTTGAATAACCGATTTTATTTTTATACAAGTGAAACTTTTGAAAGTGCCACCACTGAAATAAGTACTTCTACAACAAAATGTTAGCTGGTTACGATGTAGCTGATTAAGTAGCTGACTACACGACCTATATTGCAGCCAACAGCATTTGTATTCATGTAGCCTGTTGTCGTGAATGTGGTTAGAGCATAGCTATTTTAGTCAAATTATAAAACAAATAAAAATAAATGAACAAAAGATAAATAAAATAAGAACTTGAAAATATATATATATATATATATATATATATATATATATATATATATATATATATATATATATATATATATATATATATATATATATATATATATATATATATATATATATATATATATATATATATATATATATATATATATATATATATATATATATATATATAATATATATATATATATATATATATATAATATATATATATATATATATATATATATATATATATATATATATATATATATATATATATATATATATATATATATATATATATATATATATATATATATATATATATATATATATATATATATATATATATATATATATATATATATATATATATATATATATATATATATATATATATATATATATATATATATATATATATATATATATATATATATATATATATATATATATATATATATATATATTATATATATATATATATATATATATATATATATTATATATATATATATATATATATATATATATATATATATATATATATATATATATAATATATATATATATATATATATATATATATATATATATATATATATATATATATATATTATATATATATA
>CATQFL010000148.1:5000-24325 GCA_956483635.1 Panzeria rudis
GCTTGGGCTCTAAGAACAACACATTAATAATATATGTTTTAAATAGGTGGCCAATTCGGTTGCTCAGAAAAATTTTAATTAATTTCCAATTCAACTCAATGTTGCCTTAGGGAGCTTGATTAAAATAAAATCTCCCCAAAATATTGTTATGTAAAATACCACTTTTATCTAATGAATCGATTTCATCACAAAGATGCTGTTATAAAACAGTTTTACGTACAAAACTATAGAAATTGTTTAAACATTTGTGAATAAATTCTATATATTGTTAAAAGTTTCAAGATTATTAATGTATCCTTTAAGAAATTTATTATTTGACATATTGTTATCATTTTATTTTAAATAAAGTTTATTTGCTGATAGTTAAGCATTGTCTATATGCATTTCATTGGCGCTTTACCAAATCGTCAGAAGACTTCAACCACAACTTTGAAAAGTCACAAACCCTTTATCTTATGCAGAGATTTTCAAAAGCCATTTGAGAACTTACAAATGATAATATTATCGAAAATCACAAAAGAATAAGATAAGCGTAGAAGGCTTAGAAACTTATACAAAACCCAGCAAATAATTTGTATTCGACATGAATCTATTTTATTTTTCTACATCTTTGTACGATTTGGTAAAGCGCCAATGAAATGCATATCGATAATGCTTAACTATCATCAAATAGACTTCATTTATTATAAAGGTATTTTATCAGAGTGTAAAATATATTAAGGCACAAAAATTTACTGGAGTTCCCGCACTAATATCCCGGGATTAAGCGATTGAAAGTTTAGCGCGATTCCCGTAAAAAAACTAGTAACAAGTGACAAGAGCATTTAACAAAAGCGATATCTGATTGTTCATTTTTTAAAAAATATCTCCCGCGTTTTATTGCTCTAATATTACGTTAAGAGTATTTATAAATAGAATACCATTTTCGATCATTTTTCAAAAGATTAAAAATATTGGCATCAGTAAATGACGCACATTAGTTAAATTAAAAAAAAAACGAATACTGAGTACTGAACATTATAAGCAAAATCTTATTAAGGCAATTTGTTTTGTTGAACTTACTTCAGCTGTTTCGTCCATAATAATAAAAAAAACACCGTTTCGTTTAAAAAGAAGAAAAACTTGACTGGCAGAAATTAATCAAAAATAGAATAGAAAGTGAAATTACACACATATTACACATGAAACTAATTACACATGAGCTACACATGCCAGTAGAAATTACACGCAATATGTGTAATTACACACAGATTGGCAACACTGGCATTCACTATAAATTCAGTGACTTTATCTCTAACTTTGTATCAAAACAATGGCAATGACAATGAAGCTTAACAACAATAACGCTATAAAAACGGCAACAAGTGACAGTAGTATGTTTACTATACTAATAACCAACCTTAAAAATTATTGTTACCCAGTTGCTTAAAATCACATTTCCTATTTTAGAATATTGTTGCAGCAGATATTTGTCAGTCACTGAATGACTTTAATCACGAGTTACTCCATAAGGAAGGGCACAAGCTTTTGCAGGTATATACATATATGATGCATATAAGTAAAAAACACAACTGCAACTACACCTATCCCTCGATTTACACGATACTTTTTTATACGATTTCACTTTTACACGATTTTTTTGGATTTCGTACAAATCGAGGGATACGGAAATTACCTCAATTTACACGGTTTTTTCAAAATTTTATCAGAAATTAATTTTTTTTTCAGAAAATATGTCTCGTAAAATAAATAATAATTTTTAAATATTTCATCAAAAAATAACATACATTAAAGCTTTTTAATATTTTTCAAATTTAACGAATGTTACCAAACGTTTATTTTCATCTGGTAACACCGCCATTAGATATAAAAAGGGAATTCCCATGTATAGCATGCATACACAAAAGAAGCTCAAAAATGTATAGACAATCAATTCAGTTAGTGTTTGGAAACAGACAGGCGTGTGTCGTGGTACATATTCAGAACAATTAAAATATTTGTGAAGTTAGTTATTCAAAATTGTGTGGCATAATTCTTAATTCATTTATAATTTTTTAACCATGCCGAAAAATATTATTAAAGATCAAGCAAAAAGAAAAGTTATATCATTGGAAACTAAAATTCAGATTTTAGATAGACTACGTAACGGAGAGAGAGTGACAACAGTTTCTAAAAATTTTTCCATTCATGTAGCAACAATTAGAACTATAAAGAAAAACGAAGACATAATCAGGAAAAGTGTTGCAGCTGGAACTAAAACAAGTTTAAGTACAACTTCATACGTACGGGATACTATAATTGAAAATACGGAAAAGGCACTCATGATCTGGATTGAAGATCAAACTCAAAAGAGAATTCCAATTGATACCAATGCCATTACTAATAAAGCTTTAAAAATTCATGAAAAACTTAATGATCAGCTACCATCTACATCATCAACTTCAAATAAGTCAGCCTTTACTGCAAGTAAAGGATGGTTTGAAAAATTTAAGCAAAGAAATTCCTTACATAATCTAAAATTAAAAGGAGAACAAGCTTCCGCTGACACTAATGCAGCCAAAGAATATCCTGAAAAATTTGCTGAAATTATTGCTGCTAAATCATACGTTCCTGACCAAGTCTTTAATGCAGATGAGTCGGGCCTGTTTTGGAAAAAAATGCCTCAGCGGACTTTTATTTCAAAGGCTAATAAATCTGCAAGTGGATACAAAGCTGCTAAAGATCGTATAACAATACTTTTTTGTTCCAATGCTTCTGGCGATCATATTATGAAGCCTTTAGTCATAAACAAATCGCAAACACCACGTGCATTTAAAGGATTAAATAATGATAACTTACCCGTTTATTGGATGGCCAATAAAAAGGCATGGGTTACGGCCGCTGTGTTCAGTGATTGGTTTCATAATATATTTGTTCCAGATGCAAAACGGTATCTGAACAAAAAAGGATTGCCATTTAAAGTGCTTTTAGCTATTGACAACGCACCTGGACATCCAAAAGACTTGCAACACGAGAATGTGCAAGTTATATTTCTTCCAAAAAATACTACTTCTTTGTTGCAGCCCTTAGACCAGGGAATAATTTCAACTTTTAAAGCGTTATATATCAAGCAATCGTTCAAGTATATCTTAGATATAATAGAGAATGATGAATCTTTATCAGTAATCAATGCATGGAAAAAATATACTTTGTTAGACTGTGTCAAAAATGTCACATTGGCTTAGAATGCAATTAAACAATCAACACTCAAAGGTTGTTGGAAAAATTTATGGCCAGATGTAGGAGAAAATAGTATGTCCTCTCAATCCTTGGATGATGAATATTCTGAGATAGTCGATATGGCATGTACGGTGGGAGGAGAAGGTTTTAATGACTTTAGTGCACTTGATATTGAAGAATTGATGACAAATAAAGAAATATGATGTTGAAGATTTAGTAGAAATGTTGATCGAAGAAAACGACAGTGATTGCGATGAAGGACTGGCTGAACCAATAGCACTAACAACCAAAAATATTAGTGAAGGACTTGAGATAGGTCGAAAGTTGGGAAATCATTTTTTAAAAAATGATCCAAACATTGAAAGAGCCCTTGCTTTCCAGCGATATATAACACAGGGCTTAGCCCAATATCGGGAGGTTTACAAGGACTTAAACAATAAATCGACACAAGCATTAATAACAAATTACATTTCAAAATCTCCACGAACCGATATTATATCTAATATATTAACTACAGATCCAGAAACAAATATAACATTATCTAGTGATGAAAACGATATGTCACCCACTAAACAGATACGACTAGTAGTAGAAGAGAGTGATGAAGAACTGATTGAATCTGATAACTGATGTGTGTTTTATTATTAAAAATATTTATACATATGTACAGGGTGTTTTTTTAGAGGTATAGAACTTCGAATTGAAATAAAACACAAGAAAATCGTTTTAATGTCCATCAATTTGCCTTTATTGGAAGGATAATTTTATGCCATTAATGTTTAAATATGATTTCGGGCATGTGGCCGCCGCGGCTGGCTCGAATAAAGCTAATTCTACAGGTCAAATTTTCAACCACTTTTTCGAGCATATGGGGCCGTATGTTGGCAATAACGCCACGAATGTTGGCTTCCAAGTCCCCTAACGTTTCTGGTTTGTTGGCGTAGACGAGCGACTTCACATATCCCCAAAGAAAATAATCCAATGGTGTCAAATCACACGATCTTGGTGGCCAATTGACAGGTCCATTCCGCGAAATTATGCGCTCATCGAATGTTTCCTTCAATAAATCGATTGTGACGTGCGCTGTGTGGCATGTAGCGCCGTCTTGTTGGAACCACAACTCATCCACATTCATGCCATCCAATTCGGGAACAAAATAGTCGGTTATCATGGCTCTATACCGGTCTCCATTAACGGTAACTGACTCTCCAGCATTATTTCGGAAGAAGTATGGCCCAATGACTCCACCAGCCCGTAGAGCACACCAAACAGTCAGTTTTTGTTGATGTAATATTTCTTTTTATAGACTGCCAAATACTAGTTTGTTTATAAATAAGGTTTATTTTGCTTTACGAAAAATATTGTACTTTTTTTAATACATGTAACTTAATGAATTCAAAGATATTCAACGATATTTTTCGTTTTAGCGATTTTTTAGGTTTCAGTGTTTTTTCGTTTTTAAGACTTTTTTCGGGTCTTTTTCAGTTTTTTTGGCGATCTTTTTTTTTTGTGATTTTTTGTGTTTTAGCGATTTATGGTGTTTTTTTCCTTTAATCGCTTTTTCATTTTGGCGACTTTTCGTTTTTAATTTTTTTTAATTTTGGAATTTTTTAGTTTTAGGGTTTTTTTAAATTTCAAGAGTTTGCCTCCTACGTTTTACAAGATACAGCAAATTATCTAAGTTACATAGTCAGAATTGTGTTAACTGGTAGAATACCCTTTAATTTTTATTGTAATATCAGTGTTATTTGGTGTAGTCTATTCTACAAACTACACCAATTAACACAAACTTTGAAAATTTACATTACATTAGTATTTCAACATGTTTCGTTGCTCGCTTTAAAACACTCTTTTATTTTTAGCTGTAATATATTTTTTTGTTGTAGCGCCCAGTGCTTTAAATATTCTGTGAAAATTTCAGGTCCGTAGCTCTTACGGTTCCCGAGAAAGCAGGCTGTGACAGACAGACACACAGACAGATGGACAGCGTAGCGAAAACAATAGGGTTCCTTTACAGTTTATGGAGCCCTCAAAACCAATATAAAAATTCGTTATCATGAATACATAGTTATCATCCTGCCACGAAAAAAAAAATTTTAATAAAAGTGAAAAGCAACGAAAAAAAATTTCTATAAAAAATAATTGTTATCGAGCAACCAGTTTTTTTGCAGTTTGTAAAGATATTTCCAAAAATCTTGAGAACTGTTTATTTGAATTGAGCAAAATATGGCATTGTTGCATAGATATGTTTTTCCTCTTTGAGTTCGTATTTATACTGTGTTGATCAGATACAGATTACATTTGAAAAAAATTTTATTTTTTTGGGTTTTTTCAAAATTCACCATTTTTAAATGCTCCATTAAAGCAAACAGAAAATTAAAAATTTTTGTTTTGACCCATATCTTAAATAAAATTTTGTTCCCAACGTTTAAAAAGTAAAATTTTTAACATCGGCCAAAAATTTAGAAAGTTACAATAGATTTAATGAAAACAACCGATTTTGAATTTTAATAAAAAAAAATTTTATGGAGTATGAGTATAAGAAAAATGCCAGTGGGGCAGAATTAAATATTTTGGAAATATATCAACCATTTCTAACTCTTTAGTCCGATCAGTATAAAATTTTACATTGAGATATCAGAGGAGTGTTCTTATTTAATTTAGGAAGATGAGCTTCAAATATTTCTCCGGTTCAGAAGTATGAAGTACAAAGTAGTGCATTTCGGTCATGTAAAATTTTTCAACGCTTGTCATTTCTCTGTTTCGCAATCGATTCCAAAAATTTTTTGTGTCCTTATATACCTTGTAAAGTTCTAAAAAGTCTTTGGTTAAACAAATATCTTGTATAGTTAGTGAGGTACACTCATTTTAATATTAAAATTTCTCAATTTTTCAAATCTTTGGTCCAGTATTTTTAAGATATCGGATTCATAAAAACCGATTGTCACAATTATTTCTTTGTTACTTATATGACAAAATTTCGAATAGTTAAAAAAAATAGTTGATGGAAGTATTCTTTCAGAGTTGGAAAATATACAATCTTTAATTTGAAAATTAAAATATTTTGAATTTATGACAATTTTTGCCCAAAAAAGCACCATAATTGTTTTCTCTATAAAATTTTGTTCTGAAGGATCAAATAATTATTATATACATGATTTTAGAAAAACAACTTAATCGAATTTACAATTTTTGGTGGACATGCACTCTTTTGAAATCGGCCTGTTTTTTACATTTATTGGAACTTTCTTAGGAAATATAATGATTGTCAGAAACAAAATTTCATTGGAAAATGCCAATAATGAACGATTTTATAGCATTAACAAAAAATTTAATATGCACAAAACACTACATAGCACCATTTTTCCACTTGTTTTGCCGTAAGTCTTTCATAAAAATTTCAATTATAAAAATCTGAATACAGTGTTGAAAACTACACATAATTTTGGTAACTTTGATATGCGATATGTCGACCTTTCTTTTTCAAACGAGTGAAAGTAATGGAATGAAAGCAAAAACTCGTACTGACCTGAGGAGCAACGAATGAAAATTAATATGTTGATGTGTTCACTAAATATGTTGTAACTTTCTCATATTTGGTCCGATGTAACTAACTTTACGCTTGCTATATTTGGAACAAAATTTTCTTTAAGATGTGAGTCTAAAATAAATGTTAAAAAATTTATTTTGCCTTACTGGACCGACTTAAAATAGTAAATTTTAAAAAAACGTGTAAAAAATAATTTTTTTTAAATCTAAAGATGTGTAACTCATTGAATTTTGATCTGATCAACACTTTTTAAATATGGGCTGAAACAATACCAAATTTGCTCAATTCAAGTAAACAGTACTACTTATTTTTGGAAATAGCCTTATAAGCTGCAAAAAACACGATTTTTGCGTATATCTCGAAAACGGTTCTTAAGAAAAATAAACGAATGCCATATTCGCGTTCAGCAGCCCCAATTTAGCTTTAAAAACATCTCATTTTTGAGGTGATCGCAAAAAGTTGAAAATTTGTGAACTAGTGTTATCGAGCAACGTAAAAAGTATTTATTGGAAATAAAAGTTTTGGCCAACGTAAAAAAATATCACAAATAACTATTATCGAGCAACGGAAAAAATTTTAAAAGTAGGTATTTATTGAAAATAAAACTTATGGGCAACGTAAACAAATTTGTCATAAATAAATATTATCGAGCAACGTAAAATATACTCATTGAAAATAAAAGCTACGGCCAATGTAAAAAAAAATTTATCAGAAACAATTATCCAGCAACGTTTAAAATCTTCATCAACAAGTAATAATGGGTTTTTCAACAAGAACTTTGTTTTTCAATTGTGGCAGCACCAACAACATGATAGTTTTGACATTTAGTTTTTTGACATATTCGTAGTAGATGCATTGGCAATTGTTACAATGAATACAATTTCGCTCGAAAATCCAATATGAAAATGGTGGTTCTTTTAAAGTTACATTTCGTAAAATTCGTGATATTTTCGGTCAACATAATCGTCCTTCTGAGACCGCTATTAAGCAAAATTGCCGAATTTGGGCTTCTGAAAATCCTAGAGCGATTATTGAGAAGCTTTTGCATGCTTAACGTGTCACTGTATGGTGCACTATGTGGTCTGGAGGCGTGATTGGGCCGTTTTTTTCGAAGATGAGGCTGGAAATGCGGTAACGGTCAATGGATCACGCTATCGCGAGATGTTAACAACTCAATTTTGGCCTGTTATTGATGTCGTGGATATCACTGACATGTGGTTTCAAATGACGGTGTCACACAGCCAATGAAACGATCAATTTTTTGCAAACAAATTTCCCGATCGCATAATTTCACGAACATCAGCTGTTAAGTGGCCAGCCAGATCGTGTGATTTAACACTACTGGATTATTTTTTGTGGGGCTATGTGAAGGACAGAGTCTATACGGAGCCAATCGAATCGATTGCAACCTTAGAACTCAAAGTCCGTGATGTGATTAACGAGATAGACCCGCCATTTTGCCAAAAAGTGATTCAAAACTTTGATGAAAGAATCGACATCTGTCAGCCTCGTCGTGGTGGATATTTGCCAAATTTCATTTTTCATTCATAATTGCCGAACTTTTCTCTTCGTAATACAATAAAAATTTGAATCATCTTCATCTAAATTTTTTGTTTTATTTTGTTTTAGAAGTCAAAGTTCTTGTTGAGAATCCTTTAGTTATGGGCAACAGAAAAATATTCTTAATAACCATAACTGTTACAGGAAGATTAACATTATATGCATTAATAATACTTGTTATTACAAAATCAAAAAATTTTTCATTGTATTTTAATAATTATCATCGAATTTTTTTACATAAATATTATAACAGTTATGTCTCTGGTATTTTACTTATTTTGCGTATTGGAAATTATTGTTTGCTGCTAATATCGAATCCCTTGACATTTTTATGTGGAAAACTTTAATTTATTGTCCAAAAATCATAAAATAGTCATTTAAATTGAAAAACTGCTAAAAAAGAAGTGTTTTTTATATTTAAGATACTTGTGTTAGCTTTTTTATTGTGAAAAAGTTTTTTTGTTAAAAAATAGAAACAAATATGCTTCTGTCAATCAAATCATATTTTATTTCCTTGATAAAATAATATATAATCAAAAGTCAACGTTTTTTTCATATATATTATGATACAAATGGTATTTAAAAAGTGGGTCATTATTGACCCAGCCCCTATATACATGTAGCAAAAATCCTTTCAGACATATCGAAATCAAAGAAATTATAAAAATAGAAATTTAGAAAATTAATTTTTAAATAAAAATAAAAGTTTTCGAATGAAAAACTCTTATTTCTTAATTATATTTTTTGGGATTAAGAAATCCTGAAAATCCCCGAATACCGGGTCGGGATTCTATTTCTTAGTCCCGACACCCGGGATTTTCAAAAAGTCCCGATCAGCCCCGATGTGCATCTCTAGTTATAACACAATGCTTAACCTCTGTTCATAACAAAAATCAGCAGAAATCTGCATTGACCTGTATCAAAAAACAAGGACAATTTAAAGTGGACCAGGACAATTTGTCTAAAACCAGGACAACTCCTGGAAAACCAGGTCATATGGCAGCCACAGGCTAAATAGATAGGCTGTGAGTGTCACACACAGTGTACGTGTGTTGATGTAAAAAAAAACCTATGCACAAGTGCATAGAAAATTGCGAGAATGCCCGCCACTGCTTTACACTGTTATCAGTATCACGTCATCTGTTGGTAAATTTATTTGACACTCACATGCTCGTGTAAGTGAAATATGTTTTGTTGTTCTTTTTCGCACAATCGTTGACGGTGCAACATATGCAACTTAAACATCACATCATCTGTACAACTCGTATTCACGAGAATAATCTAAAATTCCCGTAACTTGTAGATGATGGTGGACATTTATTTGTCTTGCTGTTTCTGTTGTGGATGAGATGATGATTACGTAGAATGTGTGTAACTATTTAGTGGTCACTTGATATCAAATTTCTGCATTCCATGAAAACTATGTAAGTTAAATGCAAATAGGGTACATGTTTTTCTGTCCTCGCCACAGCGCCTATGCAAGGCATGTGCATTACATGCACCACCATAACTAAAACAAATACAACACCAAAAAACAGATGTATTTTGTTGGTAGAAATACCCCAGAAATATGTCAAATATTCGATTTGTATTTTTAAAAATTAAAAAATGAACTATTTTGCGAGAATTAAATTTTCATGAAATTTGTGAAGCGGTTTCGGAGATCAGCGTGAAGGTACATAGCGACACCAAACGTTCATATATAACGATATAATTCTAGAGTGGCTTAAATATCATAAAAGTATGTAAGTCCCGAGATATCTCAAACACTGCAAATTTGGAGTTGACATGTTTAAATCTGTTAGAAACGATGCATTATTAAAGTCTCTTATTAGTTTTTAAGCATTTTGTTAAATTTCATATACTGAATTGTAATACCGGCAGTAGAGTTTCGGTAGCGGTATATACCGATACCAATATAACTCAAATACCGCTACCGATACCGAAATAAAAATAATTTTAATACCAATACCCCTACCGATCCCGTTATTCGTTACGGTTGCCAACCTTGTCATAATTAATTCTGATATCGTATTGAGACTAAAAATTAACAGCCACATGCATAAAAAAAATGTATTTTAGGTTTAAGACTCACAATTGTTATTGAACAGTTTCACACTAAAAACTGTTTAATATAAAATTGCATTCATAAACACTACAATAGACATTGTGTGCTTTAAGGAATTTTAGGTTTCGATACTGGCAACGCCACCATGTTTTGTAGTTAGTGTTGGAATAAAAAGAATATGATTTCATTCGGATATTGAAATAAATGAATAGCTTTTTATTGTTTTCGTGAAGTTAAGTTATTTTGAACTCTCTTTATAATATGTGTCGTTCAGTGTAACAGTGAAGTATCTCCTTGTAATTAAATTTCGAGAAAACGAGCCTTTTATAGTGAATATTTTGCAGATTTACTTCCGCGAGTAAACAAGTAACGCAATCTATGGGGTTTTGGTGCAAATATTGGAGTTGCTTCACTGTAACTACGATAGATATGACTAAATGTGATACTATTCTACAAAAATATGTATTTATTAAATACTTTTACAATAAACGACACATATATTTCTCAACTTATTTAATACAAGTTTTCTATGAAGTAAAATCAAAAATGTGAAATGATTACAAAAGAATTCACACGACTCTTTACATCATATATGAAAAAGGTACTCGAATAACGAGCGTATTTTTATTTTGGTTGATTGTTTCTACATCACTAACATTTCTTTTTGCTTTTATGTGTTTTGATTGTGTTTTTTTTGCTAATTTTGCTGCGAATTTTGTTTAACTTAAATAATTTAGTGGCATATTCTATCAAATTAAAAAAACATACTTAAACGCTTATAGCGAAGACTTCAAGCTTTAATTTAAAGTATGTGATGTATACCTGTGTGCTAAATTTGCAAAGATATTTGAAGTTAAAATTGATATTTCGATGATATGAATTTATTGAAGGTTTATAGTAGGTGCATACCATCTTTAAACCTATTTTAAAATTTTCATGTCATATACATTTATGAATGCAATTTTATGAAATTTTGCTTAAAAGTAGTTTATTACCCTGTTTTAAATATTTATAAGTATGGCTGTAAGAAAGTAAAGTATGGTATAAAAAACTAAAAAAACAAACTTTAAAAGCAAATGCAACTAAAAATAGAAAATAGTTTTAAGTATGAAGGGTTTATTTTACATACAGAGAAAAAGGTTTGAACATAAATATATTAGTATGAAAAAAGTTTATAATCTATTGTTCATATATTTTATTAATTTATAAATAAAAAAACATGAATTATTTCATTCCCAGTATGAATTTAGTTTTTAATAAATAAATTTATGAAATCTAAGTTGCCTTGAAAAATATATTTACCTCTTTTTGTAAACAGATTCTAAAGTTTTTCTTATTTATATAAAGTAAAAGTGCAGTTCATTTCTAATTGTCTGTTTGGCAGAGGGGAAAGAGTTGTGCCTAGTACAACAGGCTACACAAGTTTAATACTGAATATTTTAAAAATATTTTTTTAAAGAAATATGAATCTATTTATGTTAAAGTTCATAGCTGGAATGAAAATAGTTTGGAAAAAAATTATCATGTTCGATTCATAGCATATATGAAAAAATTGCTTGGATATAAGTAATATCTTTTTCTGTGTACAGCAATTCCAACAATCAATTATGACTAATGAATTTGGAATAAAATTGAAATAAAACTTAAGTTATGTATTAATAAAATAATTCAATTACAGGCAAAGCTCGGTATAACGAATCTCGCTTTAACGAAAATCCGATATAACGAACGTTTAATTTTTTAACACTAACTACCTTATATAGCGAACGTTTAAGAAATTTTATACTCGATATAACGAATATAAGAAACAAATTTCATCAACAAGAAACGAAATCAAAACAGTAGAGAACATTAAAACATGGAACGTGTTTAGAAACTCATTGGCGGTCTTCAATGTTTTGTGCCAATGATCTTACGAAAGCGCATAGGCAAAATGTCGTAGCTTTTTTTTAAATCTTGGATTTTACGAAAAAGCTACAATATTTTGCATTTGCTCTTGTGCAAGACCATTTACACCAAACACTGAATACCGCCATTCTATAATATTTTTATCATATTAGCATGAACTTTTACAGAAAACATTTTCATTTATAGTAAAAGTGAACAGATTTTAACGAAGTTGAAAAGGGAATCAAGTATGCAACATGAATTTTTAAATCCTTAATATGTGCATTGATGGAAGAAGAAAAAGATATGGATTCGGAAACCATCTACCAAAGTCAAGGAAGAAAGCTATCGAAAGACGAGTAAAAAAGTCTATTCCAATCTCTTTAGAAAGTTAAAAATATCTTTCGTAAAAAGAAACGGTAGGGAAAAGTTTCAATTTATGCTCTTCACTATGAGTACTTTTATTTCTTTATAGAATAATAAACTTTACAATCGAATACCATTTCAATGCAAGCTTCGTTAATCCATGACAACTCCCTAAAGATGGGCAAATATTTAAAGCTATTGATATATATAATTGCCTTTTTAAGAAGTAAGAATCTACATTATGATGCAATCCCAATTTTTAACATTAACTGCAAATTTGATTTAACAATAACTGGTTATTTGATAAAAATTTTAAAATTAAATGCAAAATAATTGACTTTTCAACAAAGAGGACAATAGAAAATTTTTGTGTAGGTATACAATAGCCTAAGACTCGGATTTTGTTTAATATCATTAGTCTATATATTAAAAAATAAATGGTAAAAAATCTTCGCGATATAACGAATTTTTCGCTATAACGAATGGGCCTGACAATATATCGTTCGTTATACCGGGAGTTGCCTGTATAGTAAGAAAGCGTAGGGTACAATTTTTTATACATTGTAACATTTATCAAGCGCCACACGATTTTGTACTGTAAGTGATTTATTTTGTTAATACATAACATAAGCTTTATTTCAATGTTATTCCAAATTAATTAGTCTTAACTGATTAGTGGAATTGCTGTAACATAAACTCTTCATACTAAAGAATTATTTTCTAATTTTTCAAATAAACTAGTCTTAGCAAAATTGAATATATATATTAGTACCGTAAAACGACCTACCTAATGCCTTTCCGCTGCTGTTAACTTTTTTTACTGTCCTAAAATTTACAGATAAATTATATTTGACTATTTTTACTTTATGTGTATCATTCGGCTTTAGGTCATATTTTTAATAAAAATCAAATAATTTTGTTCATTTTAAATGTATTAAATTTTAGCATAGAGTACAAAAAAAGGTGAACTATAGCACATAACGTATGTAAGTATGTAAGTATTAGCGGTGTAGTTTAGCGAATGCGAATAATAAATTTCAAGTTTTACGAATGCGGATAATTATATATACTATACAAATAATATATTGAATATTGGACTACATATGAATTACTGAAACGCAAAACAATATAAAATAACTTAAAATCAATTCAGTAAAGTGAGATTTAGGCTCGCACACGAAGGGTTCCGTACGAATATACATATATCCCTTTCTTCATTTTTGCAATATTATCGTTTAATTTAAGTTTTTAAATTTGTAAGTTTTTTCTCTTTTTTGCGATTTTTTTTGTTTTGGCGCTTTTTTCATTTTGTTGATTTTGTTGATTTTTTCGATTTTTGGCGATTTTTCTTTTTTGTCGATTTTTTGTCGAGTTTTTTAGTTTTGTAAATTTTTTAGTTTTGGCGCTTTTTGTTTTAACGATTTTTTCCTTTTTTTGTGGTATTATTAGTTTTAGCGATTTATTTTAGTTTTGGTACTTTTTTCAGTTTTGGCGTTTTTTCCGTTTTTGCAAATTTTTTCGGGTTTTGGTGATTTTTTTAGTTTCAGAGATTTTTTTTTAATTTTGTCACTTTTTTCGTTTTGGCGATTTTTCGGTTTTTGGCGAATTTTTTTAGTTTTGACACTTTTTTGTTTTGGGGTTTTTTTCGTTTTGGTGGTTTTTTTCCATTTTTGGCAATTTTTTTCGTTTTTTTGGCGATATTTTTAGTTTTAGCGATTTTTTTACGTTTTGGTTCTTCCTTTCATTTTTTGCGATTTTTTCGGTTTTTTGCCGACTTATTTAGTTTTTTGGCGATCTTCTTAGTTTTGGTGATTTTTCTGCGTCTTAGATATATTTTTACTTCTAGTACTTTTTTTGTTTAAGCGCTTTTTTATTTTGGAGATTTTTAGTTATGGTTTTTTTTAATTTTGGAATTTCTTAGTTTTAGCGATTTTTTTAAATTTCAAGAGTTTGCCTCTTATGGTTTCCAAGATACAGCAAATTGTCTAAATTACATAGTCAAAATTACATTAACTAATAGAATACTCTTTAATTTTTATTGTTTAAAATATCAGTGTTAAGCAAGGTAGTTTGTATAATATACACTAACTTTGTAAATTTCTGTGTCTATCGACCATGTCACAGAGTTAAACTCCGTTCGGAAACGGAATTCAACCTACCCAATCTTTGTAGCAGCTGGTGTATAAAAAAGGAAATTAAAACACGCAAATTTGTCAGGTGTGTCCAGACTGTTGGCGGCGCTACTATGATGCGGAATGCTCCAGCTAGGGCTTGAATTTGAAGTCGAAAAACGCCAACCACGAAACTATTTGGATTCCTTTCATTTAAACAAGGTGACCAAGGTGCCAAAGCATAACTTAAGTTTTTTCATGGTCGATTTGTTGGTATATCTAAGCCGCGGCTCGGTATCGCAAATTACAAATTATATACTTTCCAGCTTAGCCGTAATAATTGCATAAAGTTTTTTTTAACAATTTACAGTTTTGTTGCGTAACTAATAGCGAAACAATTGTGACAATCCGTTGTTATTTGGATGCCATATCTTGAAAATACTGAACCAAGGTTAAAAAAATTGGAAAATTTTAATTTTCGAATGAGTATACCTGAAGATGAGTGCTTAATCAAACATAATTTTTTTTAAAACCTTATGAGGGCTATAACGACTTACATACAAAATTTTTGGAATCTAGCGGGAAATAAAAAAATTAAAAACGTTGAAAAATGTTTGATGTTCAAAGTGACCTTCTTTGGGACTCCATAGCTCCACTCCGGTGCAATATGGGAAGTTCATCTTCCTGATATCAATAGGTGTACTCCTCTGCTATGTTCGTATATACTGAATCCGATCGGTTTTGAAATGGTATATCTATTTCTAAAATATTTTGATTGTGCACTACTGTGTGACGTTTATTACTTGTTATATTTACAATATTACTGCTTTTGAACCAGTTTTAAATCTTTTTTCTGGTTTTTGCGAATTTCCGTATCTCTTTTTATAGGTTCAGTCATATTGAAAAAATTTTGAAGTTGTTCCCTATTTTTCTAATATTTTTTTTGCAATTTTTTGTGTGCGAAAGATTCTGATAGAAGAGTTCATGTCGAAATAATACATTTTCTTTTCCAAATTTGTTGATGGTTATTAAACATTGTCTATATGCATTTCATTGGTGTGTAATCACCGTGCATTACATTCCTTGTTTTTTTATATTTTATTAATATTATTAGAGACTCAACCTTTTCGTTTTGCGGTCTAGATTCAATTGTTTTTTATTAGCATCTCTTTAAAATTTAAAGTTTAACCCCCATATGCAAAAAAATAAAGTGTGTTTGAAATATACGGTAAAACCGGTTTTTCTATGGAAATTTCGTTTTGACATACATTTCAAACACACTTTATTTTTTTTGCATATGGGGGTAAATCTACAAATCAATATCTTATATCATCTCAGAAAGCTTATCTTGAAAGCTTATTTATCAAATGAAATATCAGATGAGATTACTTAGCTAGATTACCCAACGAACAGTATAGGTATTAGTTTCACTATAACAATATATATTAAATACGCTACAGGTACTTTCCCAAATCGTCAGTAGACTTCAACCACAACTTTGAACAGTTACAAACCTCTTTTCTTATGCACAGACTTTCAAAAACCATTTGAGAATTTACAAATGATAATATTTTTGAAAATCACAAAAGAATAAAATAAGTGTAGTAGGCTTAGAAATTTATACAATACCCAACAAATAATTTGTATTCCATATGAATCTATTTTATTTTTCCTCAACTTTATACAATTAGAAATCCATTGGATAACAGTAAAAGTATTTATAAGGCAAAATGTCAAATAATAAATTTCTTAAAGATTTTCTTTTCTAATAAACCCACTTAATGATTTTTTCCCTGTCCTATAAAATTTTGGAATATGTTCGTAATTTTGGTTTTCGCAATATACGGAGCCACATGAAAAAAGTTAATAACACGGGTTCTATGTATTTAACAACAATCGATTAGGTGTAAATTCAACTAATAAAAATACAAAATTTTAACATTTATTTATAATAAAACGAAAAATAAATAATAAGAAAATGTTCCAAGCCCAAACTAAAAAAGCATAATCGCAAAAAGCAAAAATGATAAGTCCCAAAAAAGCAATTTCGTCGCGAACAGCATTTTTTTTAATATTTCAATTACTGATATTAATGGGCGACTAATCGACGAAGAAATTGCGTTTACAGATTTTTTGTCCCTCCTGTAAAATTTCAAAAAAGGACTTATCACGCTTGCACGTTAACGTGACGATATTTTAAATAATTTGATCGAAAGATTAAATTAAAAATGAACTTAAGCCAAACTAATTAAATAACTTTGCATAAAAACCATACAGTTCGACTAAAAATTCATAACTCAATTATTTTAAATAACGCTAAAGCAGATTTCATTTTCAAATATATGTGTTTATTTTATGAAACGAGATAAGCATTGTAAATGTTAAGCACTCATACGACTATAATCTTACCACCTATGATGAAAGGTATAAACAGTAATGTTATAAAACAATAGCACATTAGAAAAAATCAAGATCCATAAAAATTTTAACTGTAAAATACTTAAATTTGTAATTCAATATTATAAATAAACTTGTTTGTAGTTACATTATATTGACCAACTATTAAAAAATGTATATTCATTTTTATGAGCGTACCTAAAAATAATCATTTAGTTCGTTTCTAACGACATAAAAATGGTGGTTAAGCACATAATTAGTTAAATTAGATTATTTTTAAATACAAATGATATCGATAACACACTCATGTACATATATACCGTAAATAACTATTTAGCAGCCAGCATATCTGTTGAATTCTTAACATGTTTGTTGTTTCTAGTCTTTCATGTTATTTGGTAATTAATGGATGCATCTAAATTATAATAAATATTACTAAACAGTAATTTAATCAATTGTTTTTTATAGCACAAACAAATAACACGATATATTGATCTTTAAGTAACTTTCCAAATATTTTGATATCTCGTATTACATAAATCTAATATAATTAAACAATACAGCTATAAAATATAAATAAGAATATCTAAATTTGTATTTAATTTACATCTCTGTTTTTAAGTGGTTGACACAAGAAATAGAAAATTAATCGACATTAGCCCATCGTCAACAATTGGATACAGTGTTGCAATTTTATCATTTTTGCAGCTAAATTTGGAATTTTTTATTTGGATTTAGCTGCAAATTTTCCATTTAGCAGTAAGCACTATATTTAGCACTTTTTGATTATTTATTTGGCATTTTCTAGATTTTGTTTCAAAATACATATATATCAAATTATATGAAAATGTCTTAGAAAAACAGTTAATTTAAATGGCAACAACAAAGTTTATCCTACCTGTTCTGTAAATCGAGTCGATTTAAAAACACTCGATATGGAAATATTGGTCGAGTTCAGAAGACGTAACAGTTGTGCAACTGTTGTGTGTTTTTCTTAGAAACGCACAGTTGAGTAGTTCCACTACACACAACAGTTGTGTATTTGCTGACATTTTTTCCATCATAAAATTTTTTCGCTACCTATGGGGCTATTCACATATTACGTAACGCTCCGGTGAGGGGGTTTAAAGATTTGTTACGGCTTAGATAAATTATACTGAAAATTTTCTAAAAGCGTTGCGAGGGGGGGCCGGGTATAAAAACTCCGAAAATAGCGTTACGTAATATGTGAATGGCCCCAATGCTCAACTTGTTGTGCTTAGCATGCACAGCTGATCAAAAGAGTTATGCCGATTATATTCTAATACAACGCCGCTTTATTATGTGGCCGCTGCAAACTAGTTTAATAAATTTTGCGTTACAAATGTGATAAAGTAAACAAATAAAGGAATATAATTAAAATAAAACTAAGATCACTAAATATATGTTTTTTGTGTTGTTTACTTACTATACTACATAGAATTTAATTTAATATAACGTTGAACCATTTTTTTAACACGGTGGCGGCTTAGCGTTAAATTAAAAAAATTTTCGGCGCAGACTTCTTATTTTATTGCTGTGTTTTTGCTTTGTGGTGAAAATTGTAAAATAAAATGAAAATGGACAATAGTTTATAGAACCAAAATGTACTCAAAACTGAATGCTAAACTAATTAATTTAGTTAATTTCAACTATGTCTTTTGTGCCTGTTTTTAATTGTTTACATTTATCAGCTGTTCATATTGTAGTCCATCAATCCGTTTCGAAGGCGTAACTGTTAGGCGCAACAGTTGCCAACAGTTTTACAACAGTTGAGAACAGTTATGAAAGCGCACATTAAATCCCCTAATAGCAACATTTTTTCAAATTTTTTGACGTTTGATATTCTTTAGAGATTAAAATATTATATCTCAAATTAACTTACTACCTATATGTGATTTAAAATATATCAATGGGCGCATTCTTTATTTCTGGAAAACGATAAATTTACTCGGATTCGTTTTACAGAAGAGTGCCGTATATCATTGTAACAATTTTATAAGTTTTTTATATTAAATAATTCGTTAGTTATTATTAAAAAACGTCTATAACTTTTACAGATATTCAAATATCATTTTGAACATTTTGTGGGAGGGCATTTAAAAATAAAGCATATTTTTTCATTCGTTACAACAGAAAAATACGTTTT